>LNAC01000288.1:2496807-2636266 GCA_002007465.1 Ailurus styani
AAAAAAAAAAAAAAAAAAAAAAAAAAAAAAAAAAAAAAAAGAGACTCAGTCAAGTAACAATATGAGTCAATAGATCCCAGAGTTGTTCCATCTCTGCACTGGCTCTACATATCTGTACTTAGATCCATCAGTAGGTGGAGTTTTTAATTTTACTCTAAAAAAGTCATCCCACTTCTTTAACACCAAATTCCTGTCTCAGTGTAGCCCCAACTATTAAAAACATCTACTACAAAGAGAGCCACAATAAGTCCTCATTAGAGAGGGTTCCACATTGGATTTTTGATAGAACAGGTACTTATCTCAAATAGTAGAGAACCTTTTGTTGTGCTCTAACTGAAGAATAGGGAATTTCTATAGGAAGAGCTAAACCTTCCCAAAGTTCCAAATACTTATGGTTATCCAGAAGAAAAGTACCACAAAAGACAATATGAGTAGAAATGGGAGGAGTAAGAAGGCATGAAATGGTACTCTGAATTTTATTTCATTTTATATCAACTTAGTTCAGTTTTCTGAACATAATCCCATGGGACTAGTGGTCCTCAAAATGTAAATTTTGTGCAAAGGAAGCAGAATTCTAGATTCTATGGTGAAATACATTTGGTAAAAAAAAAAAAAAGTAAAACCAAATCATGGAGGTTTCCTTAGAGCAGGGATTCTAAGAGCCTTGAATATGTTTGTGTCAACTGTGACTCTTTGAAGGAGGACCTGTATCTGGTATGCACTGAAATAAAGAAAATATTCTTTTTTTTTTTTTAAGATTTTATTTATTTGAGAGAGAGAGAGCACGCGCACACACGAGCAGGGGGAGGGGTAGTGGAAGAGGGGAAGCAGACTCCCCACTAAGGAGGGATAATCCCAGGACCCAGAGATCATGACCTGAGCCAAAGGCAGATGCTTAACCAACTGAGCTACCCAGGCACCCCGAAATAAAGGAAATATCCTAAGATTTTAATTGGTAAGTGGGTTTCAATTTAAAAATAAATAAATAAAAGACTGATTTCTTCAACCCAGTACATTAAACAAGTAGACAGAGATAGAAACCACTTTTTATTTAAATTAAAATAATAAATAATACAAATGCTTGATAATTATTATTTCACTGAAAAAAGAAACAAGTCAAATACTCACATCTATAATCCTCCAGTTCTGGTTCCTGATGATTATCAGTACTTCTTTCTATCGCAGCATCTGCCAGGTTTTTTTCTAATGCTGACCTTGCAAGGCTTGGTAAGAACCTGGTAGGGCGGGGAGGACAGAATGAAAAACTCAAAGCTTTCTGTGGTTCCTAAATAGCTTTTGGCATGTACACAAACAGACTCTCTCTCTTCTTCTTCTTCTATATCTCAAGACAACCAATTAAGGAAGCTCAGTCTTGAGCTGTGAAATCCAAATAATAAAAAATTTTGAAATAAATATAAACTTCAAGTACCTATGAAGATGAATATCTGTTTGTTGAGCTCCTTTAATAAAACTTACATGTTTAGCACTATTCATGTATATACATTTTACAGGACAAGACTTAAAATGATTTTCTTTTTAAAATGGATTTAGAGTACCTCATGAATCTTATTTAATTGTTTAACTGGATTATCAAATTTTCTTAAACAGATGTTAAAACAGATGTTTAACCAGCTCCAACCTGGCAATCACAAGTTCAAATCAGTGGAAGTGGATTAATGATGTTTACCTCCTAACACAAATTATTCAGTTTAGGATTATACAGATTCGTCTTTCCTTCCATTTAAAAAATATACCTGCCTGTCTATCTGTATGTATGCTGTCAAAGCAACAATCTGGCGAGTGACAGAGGCATTCTTCATTTACAAATAGATGGTATGAACACCATGGGCTTAGATCATGAAAATGGAGTTTCCTACCCACACAAATAAAATTGTATCTGGGATTTATAATCCCAAGTGAGCCCGCAGAAATGATTTTTAACCTATTACTCGTACTATACCACCATAAACTAACCATTATGTGCCACAATATCCCAAGTAAACATACTAAGAACATCACACTTCTTCTTCTTCTTTTTTTTTTAAAGGTTTTATTTATTTGACAGAGAGAGATACAGCAAGAGAGGGAACACAGAGGGAGTAGGAGAGGGAGAAGCAGGCTTCCCGCTGAGCAGGGAGCCCAATGTGGGGCTTGATCCCAGGACCCTGGGATCATGACCTGAGATGAAGGCTGACGCTTAACGACTGAGCGACCCAGGTGCCCCGAACATCACACTTCTAACTTAGGTTTTCCATAGCTCTAAATCCTTCATGGTGGTTCCCACAGCCTTAAGTATAAGCTCTAATAAAAGAGATGCTGGTGTGAGCGAGAAGGCAAAAGAATGAGCGTGTGAGGAACTGATGGATATCCTGTCTCCGTGATAGAATTCACATAGCTGACCCTATCTCCCAACTACCTCCTCATTTTGGTTCCAGGCTCTGATGGGGGATTTATAACACTCTGGGCCAGGAGCTCACCAGTTCAGCATCGAGGAAGACTGACTATTGTTCAGCTCTGACCTTTCATCATAGTTCTTAGATTGTTGCCTTGTTTAAAACCAAGGCCTTACTTCACCTCTCAGACCCAGTAACTGGGCTTTCATCTTGTTTCCCGAGCCCTTGTCTTGGCACCACGCCCGCCCGACCTGCCCCTCTCCACTACACCATGAACTCGAGTCTGGCCTGGTGACATTAGGCTCTGCAGCTGCATCTCTGTTACTTCCTGTCAAACTACCTTGATTGACAATAACCACGTTCAAGCTTAGACTGTGTGCCAGTCCCAGAAACCCCTTACATCTAGATAGTCTGCTCTCAACACATCCTCATTTGCCCCCATACTGGAACATTTCTAGATTGCCCTTCAAAGCCTATAGAGAACTGCAAAAAAGGCACGTATGCCTCCCTTCCGATGTCAGTGACAGGCATGGCTATGATACTCTTTCCTACTGACATTGAACATGCTTCAGAGTTATTTTCTACCTCACACCCAGACAGCACTACCAAATAATGAGAGGTAGTATGGAAGTTGAAATATGTTTACCTCTAGAATTTACATTTTAAAAGATACTGACTCACCCCACAAATGACAAGAAAGTATGTACGGTAATATGAAGTCAACCTTAATTTTTTCTAGCTTTCAATTTTTTCTAGTTAATAGCTTCTTCTATTGCTCACTGATATTTTCTACTTGCTTTTTCCTCTCCTTCTGTGGCCTTTTGTAAAATAAGTGAGTAAATGAATAAAATATCACTCTATCTATCCTACTTTCCTAGAACAAAAGCAAATACATAGCCTACTGTAAAGTTTTCAAGGGCATTTATCATCATGAGCATCACAGTGCCTTGTAAAAATCATTATCATCATTATACTCATTTAGTACCAGCAAAAATAGAATTGGAAGGGCTCCAGTCCCTATGATCTTGGTTGTAATAAAAAAAAACTAAAGAAAAATTCAACCACATTATGGGAAACACAGACGCAGAAGTAGTTACCCTAGGCTAACTCAAATAACTGTCATTGTCAGAGAAGTAAGATACGATCTTTGTATTAAAAAGTAAGATAGGATTTCTCAAGATGCTCGCATGAGGAGCTTGAGTAAGGATAAGGGATGGGATGCTCCCAAATTACCAGTGCTGGGAAGATGGGTGTTGCTATTGGTGGTAAGAGTGGGAGAAAAGACTGCAGGTCTCAGGGGTTATCAGCCTTCGATTTCTATTTAGACAGTGTAATTAATTGATACCTGTGATTTTAAATCTTAAATTTATAAACAGCACTGGAATATTTAAGACAACTTATAGCTCATCCTATTTATAAAGTTAGTTTATTATATTTGTGAGTAATTTACTTTTCTGGGAAGGTTTTATCTGTTAATTCAGACATGTGAAGTACTTAAAAGGAAATAGGGCATATAAAATTTATTAACAAATTTCAAACGTTTGAAGATACTTAATTTAAACAAGGTACCTAGAAGATCAATGGAACCAAGTGTTTTTCAAAGGCCCATAAAAATAATTCAAATCTGCTAGACTTAACAGAAAAACCTAAAGAAGATCTCTGTTTTTGAAATTATAGCCTTAAAACACTGAACAACAATTTTTTTTAAAGTAGATGTCATTCATTTTATGTCACAAGGGAATTCTTGAAAAATATTGTATGCAAACTAAGTTTTTGGTGAATGGGAAGATTTCCCTATTACCTCAATGACAGAGATAGTTAATCTTCAGTTCTAATTCTTATAGCTCTGCCTCAGATTTCTATGCTAAAGGATCATCACCCCAACATTTTCTGCAAGTAAATACTGTAAAGGAATGCAAAATGCTTGAGTGGAATAGAGCTCTTATTACAGAAACTGCTAGTTAACTCCTTTGTAGTGAAAGAACTTTTGGAATGTAAAATATTTGCTAACTTCCTAATCTTGTAAAATCTTTCTTCCCTTTGGTTTCATAGGTTTTCAACTATCCAGAAAATGAATTCTGCATCTACCTCTAAGACTTGGTGTACATATTTTGGATATGAGGATGAGATACTAGGGAACCATTCCCTCAGATGAAGATATGTTCCAGTCTGAAGTCAACTGGCATAAACAAATAAATGAAAAGTATTTTTAAAATTAAATTAGTAAGACTTTTAAAAGTCAAGCTACTATTCAATAAATTTAATGTTTAACAAATTGACACTAGAGAATTTCTTTTGATTTTGTTTGCTAAATAACAGACTTCATGAATATAAATTATATCAATTTTAAAAAACTTTTGTGAAATTCAATTTCTTTTTACTGCTTCAATATGGAATGAGGTCATTAAAAAAAGAAAAAAAACTTAATGTGCTAATATTTTTTTTTCCTTTCTGTGATTGTGCTATGAATAGAAGGTTAATAAAAAAAGGTTTTTGAGTTTGTAGGCTTGCTAAAGTCAACAGATAATGCATAAACAAGATAGCTGTTTCCTTTTTGCAAAGTGTCACAGGGTGGCAACAAAACAGAGTTTAATGTGGTCAGTTGATAACACTGGAAAAATTAGCCATTTAATTCAGTGAAATATTTATGAGTATGAAAAAGGAAGTAATTTTAAGTTTTCAAGTTTTTTTAAACTATGAAATATTTCAAGCATATAGAAAATTATAGAGACTATTAAGCACTCTATTACTCTCTCTCCATACCTGGAGGTAATTCTCACCCTGAAACTCGTATTTCCTCTGTCCATATTTTTATTCTGCTATATATGCATGAATTAAAAATATATTGCAATGAGATGCCCAGGTGGCTCAGTTGGTTAAGTGTTTGCCTTAGGATCAGGTCAGGACCCAGGGTCCTGGGATGGAGCCCTGATCTGGCTGCCTGCTCAGTGGGGAGTCTACTTCTCCGTCTCCATTTGCCCCTCCCCCTCCACTTGTGTTCTGTTTCTTACATTCTCTCTCTCAAATAAATAAAATCTTAAAAAATATATATGTATATATTGCATTTTTATGTATTTAACATTTTCATAAATGGCAATATATACCAAATCTCCTCTTGCAAATCGCTTTTCTACTTGATATTAAACTGTCATGATTGACACACATAGATCTACTTCATTTTAACAATTGTTTAGTATCTTATTATATAAATATGTCAATTTATATATTCATTCCCTACTGATGGACAGGTAGGTTGTTTCCAATTTTTCATTGTTACAAACAATGATGCAATGAACATTCTTATACAAGCCTTCTTATCCACTCATTTACGTCTTTCTCTGAGGTGATATCAAGAAATAGAATTGTCAAATCAAAGAGTATTAATATACTTAGGCATAAAGACACTGTGAGATAACCCCAAAGTGATGAGACTTCCATCCCAACAGCAGTAATATAATTCCACTTTCTTTTATTCACAAAACATGTTAATTTTTACAGGTAAAAATTCTAAAAGTACGAAATGATAGCTGATTATTGTTTTTTTTTTAAAGATTTTATTTATTTATTTGACACACAGAGAGAGAGATTACAAGTAGGCAGAGAGGCAGGCAGAGAGAGAGGAGAGAGGAGGAAGCAGGCTCCCCGCTGAGCAGAGAGCCCAATGTGGGCCTCGATCCCAGGACCCTGGGATCATGACCTGAGCCGAAGGCAGCGGCTTTAACCCACTGAGCCACCCAGGCACCCCTGATTATTGTTTTAAATCTCATTTCCCTTATTAATAATGAAGTTGAGCATCTTTTCAAATGTTTTTTGGTCATCTGAATTAACTTCTATGCATGCCTATTCATTCCTTGTCCATTTAGGGTTGATTCTTTCATCTCAATTATTTGTATACTTTATAGTCTCTGAATACTAATCCTTTTGTGATTACAAATCTTATCAAACATCTCTTAGTTAGTGGCTTACAACTTGTAGAGTGGCTTATAGTATTTCTGTCATATGTCTGGATTTTACTTTTTTGTATGGGATAAAATGGATATTTTTTATATTTAATCGTTTACTGATAAGTCCATCCATTCCCACACTGATTTATATAAAGCTATTTTTGATATATACTAACTTCCTACAGATGTATGGGTCTGTTTCTGGTCTCTGTAGTCTATTCTAATCGTCTATTTGTCATTCCTTGCACGAATATCACACTGAAACAATGAATATAGCTTTATGATGGATCCTGATATCTTATAGAAAAAGTACAATTCCTTAATCTTCCTCAAAATTTCCTTTGCTATTATTTCCATGCCAATTTTGAGATCAGCTTGTCAAATTCTGTTTAACCTTAGTAGTATTTAATTAGATCATATCTTTATAAAATTCAGAGTAAAATAGCTTTACAATACTGAAGCTTCCCTTCCATGAACATGGTATAGCTTCCCTTTTACTTAAGTCCTTTATAGTTTTCAGTAAAGATTTATGTTTTTTTTCCATAAAAGCATTACATGTCATTAGATTTACTCTTAGGAGCTCAAAGCTTTCTACTATTATTTTGAATGGGATTATTTTTTAAAAAATTAGATGTCCTCAATTGATTGTTAGTGGAATATAGGAATGCCACTAATTTGCATTTATAAGTAATCCTACTAAACTCTATTTTTCTAATGACTTATATATGGCTTCTCTTGAATTTTTTATGTAGCCAATTCGAAAACTTTGGGCAAATGCACTGGCTAAAAATATAAAAAGGTGACATTCTTGTTCTGTTCCTAACTCTAAAGGAAATATGAATATTTTATCATAAAGATATTTACTCTAAATTTTTGGTATATACTCCTTATCAGATGGAAGAATTTTCCTTCTTTTCATGGTTAACTAAGAATATTCCTGGTTTACTAAGAAGTTGGTTTGTTTTAGGCTCGGTTGTTGAGTTTTATCAAATCCTTTTTATTAATTTTTTAAAATAATATTTTTTCTAATTTCTAGTTCACTAGTATAGTGAACTAAAAACAGAAATATTAAACTTTCTTCACATTCTTGAAATAATTTAAAATTTCTCATGATTTAAAAGATATATATATAGACATAGTTAGATTATTTCATGGTTTATGATTTTCCTTTCATACATTATTCTTGTCTGGTTCAGGTATCAAAATTACACTAGACTCAAAGTGAATTGCTGTTTTCACTGGTTGTCTATTCTTTGGGACAGTTTGTAGAATGGTTTGGGTATGATTATTTCATTCTAATACCCAAAATATTATTTCCCCTTAGGCTCTAAAACTGCTTACATTGCTTAGTATTGAATATCTATTGCTATTAACACATATCTATGCCCAAGTTCTGACTAAGAAAATACTGGGTAGGTAATAATTGAATCTCTCTCTGTCTATATTTTTTTCAGATCATGACCCTGAAAAATAAGCAACTGAAGCATTTTTTCCTAATTTTCATTTGGAAGCCTAATATTTTTCTACTTAAAAGAAAAGAAGAACCAATTTCATTATTTCTCATAATTACCAGGTTTTTTTTTTTTTTAAGATTTTATTTATTTATTTCACAGAGGGAGAGAGATCACAAGGAGGCAGAGGCAGGCAGAGAGAGAGGGGGAAGCAGGCTCCCCGCTGAGCAGGGAGCCCAATGCGGGCCTCGATCCCAGGACCCTGAGATCATGACCTGAGCCGAAAGCAGAGGCTTTAACCCACTGAGCCACCCAGGTGCCCAATTATCAGTTTTTTTAAAAATTACTCTAAAAACACTGGAAAGGAACCTCATTCTAGGTGGATACACCACAGAGAGAACAAATTTAAGTTGCAACACAGGAAGCTTACTTTCACAAAAATTGTCAGCTAAACTGGAGATTGGTAGAGGGCAATTACAGATTCTCCTAAGCTGAAAATAGGTTCTTTTAGTTCCTTTTTTTAAAATCAAATAATGAATGGACAAGAGTCACAACCACCACAAAAATCATTGCCAGATCATATGAAAAGAGTTTAAATTTCTAAAAGAAATCTCCAGGCTTCTTGGACATTGTTATTAATCTTCATTATTCTTTATTTTAAAAAAGATTTTTTATTTATTCATTTGAGAGAGAGACTGAGAGCACAAGCTTGAGTACAAGCAGCGGGGAGGGGCAAAGGGAGAGGGAGAAGCAGGCTTCCCACTGAGCAGGGAGCCTGACGCAGGGCTCCATCCCAGGACCCCAGGATCATGACCTGAGCTGAAGGCAGACACTTAACTGACTGAACCACCCAGGTGCCCCCTCCCTTTTTTTGATTACTCTTTTAAAATAGTTTCATGCAAGTGTGATTTTGTAAGAAAATTCTGTAAGCCAATATTTTATAATAATTTCCAAACAAGTATAAAAAAATATTAGTGTAGACTGAAAAGATATTAGTTTTGTTAAATTTAGGCAACAGGAGAGTACTATCAAGCATGGAAAGTTTCAGTGCCCATTTGGGAGGTACTCAGTGTAAAGCTGAAGAGTACTAGCTCAGAAGACATATAAACCAGCGCTCAAATCCCAAACCCAATTTTACTTATTTACTACTCTCTAACTTAAGCAAGTGACTTAAATAGTTTTCTCATCAACAAAATATCTCTTAAGAGATATTTTTAAGGGGCACCTGGGTGGCTCAGTTGTTCAGCATCTGCCTTCGGCTCAGGTCACGGTCCCAGGGTCCTGGGACTGAGTTCTGCATCAGGCTCCTTACTCGGTAGTGAGCCTGCTTCTCCCTCTCCCTCTGCCTGCCACTCTCCTTGCTTGTGCTCTCTCCCTCTCTCTCTCTGTCAAATAAATAAATAATATCTTTTAAAAAATTGTTGTTATGGCTAAATAGGATAAAACATGTTCTAACAACCAAATATGAGGTTGAAATAGCTACATATTCAGGCAAATACTTTCTCCAGAGCTGTGGATACTAGTAATTAAACTTATGCTACTGTTTTAGCGAAGACCCAGAATTCAGTGAGAAAGGGGAACACAGTTACCTGGAAAGGCAGGCTTTAGTAACTGCACTGTGAAGATTTTCATTAGGGTACTGTGACACCCGGCGAGAAATCCGCAACAGCTGTCTGGTAGAGAGTGATGCTGCCAGTGACTGTGCCTATCAAAAGCAAAGACAGGCTGTTAATAAGCCTGTTTCAACTTGCTGAGAGTCCCTTTAGATGGGTATCAGAGCAGAATTCATTATTCCTGAAGGACAAGGCCAAACTTCAAATACATATGTACTGTTAATGAATTACAAATAAAAATAAATGAAAACCAATTTACACTTAAGCATCCTTACAGATAGTTTCTTTTTTAAATCTACAAAAGTGATTATCAGTTAAATTAGATAAAAGTGTTTTCATTATACTAAGTGCTGTTCATACATGTTTTTTGGGTGGGGGGAAGAAGAGGTTGGATGGAGGAAAGAAGTTACATAATACAGGCCACACCTACCTTACAAACAGCTTTTATGTACAATTAATTATTTGTCCCTTTTTTTTCCTGCCTACATAAAGCTGAACTGTTCAGATAGCCTGAAAATGCTCAGAGCTTTAGGCAAATCTATGGCTTCTAAAATGGAGAAAAGGAATTGTGGACAGTTTAGGTTGCTGACCACAGAAGTGACAACCAGTTTGTCCCTTGGGTGGCAGCCTGCAGTCTGAAATCCTTCCCTTGTACTGCCAGAAGAATTTCACCTTGTTTTCTTATTCTTCAAAATATAAGAAATCCCATTAATAGAGCTGCTACTACAGAATTCAGGATACGTGAGTATCAGTAAATATTTATTGATGTGATTTTGAAATTATCTTAGTGGGCAGCATAATGTAATGATAAAGTTTATCAGCTTTGGAATCAGATAAATTAGGCTCCCCTGCATTAGCTTGGTGGATTATTCAACATCTTCAAGCCTTGGTTTTCTGATCTTAAGTTGGTGACAATAACACCTTCCCCTTTAAGGTTGTTATGAGGTTAGTAACCCCAATCTATTAAGAACTTAACAAACTCAACACCTAAAAAATAAATAATCCAGTTAAAAAATGGGCAGAAGACATCAATAGACATTTTTCCAAAGAAGACATCCAGATGGGTAACAGACACTTAAAAAAATGCTCAACATCAGTCATCATCAGGGAAATACAAATCAAAATCACGATGAGATAGTACCTTACACATGTCAGAATGGCTAAAATTAACAACACAAAAAACAACAATCGTTGGAGGGTATGCAGAGAAAGGGGAACCCTCTCACACTATTGGTGGGAAAGCAAACTAGTGCAGACACTGTGGAAAACAGTATGGAGGTTCCTCAAAAAGTTAAAAGTAGAACTACTCTCTAATCCAGAAACTGCACTACTAGGTATTTAACCAAAGATTACAAACATCCTGATTCGAAGGGATACATGCACCCCAATATTTAT
Source organism: Ailurus styani (assembly GCA_002007465.1). NCBI lineage: Eukaryota > Metazoa > Chordata > Mammalia > Carnivora > Ailuridae > Ailurus > Ailurus styani. The sequence goes on from LNAC01000288.1 coordinate 2,507,604, forward strand.
AGCCAAATTATGGAAACAATAGTCAAATTATGGAAAGAACCCAAATGTCCACTGACTGATGAATGGATAAAGAAGATATGGTGTATATATACACAATGGAATTTTTACTCAGCCATAAAAAAGAATGACATTTTGCCATTTGCAATGACAAGGATGGAGCTAGAGAGTATTATGCAAAATAGGTCAGTCAGAGAAAGACAGATACCATACGATTTCACTCATATGTAGAATGTAAGAAATAAAACAGATGAACACAGGAGGAAAAAAAGAGAGGCAAACCAGAAAACAGACTCTTAACTATAGAGAACAAACTGAGAGTTACTGGAGGGGAGGTGGGTGGAGGAAGGATAAATAGGTCATGGGGATTAAGGAGGGCACTTGTGATGAGCACTGGGCATTGTACATAAGTGATGAATAACGAAATTCTGCTCCTGAAACTAATAATACACTGTATGTTAACAAACTGGAATTAAAATAAAAACTTGAAACTAAAAAAAGAAAAAGAGAGAAAAGAAAAGTGTTCTAAAGCACTTAGCAGAGGTCAGACACAGAGGTGCTCTACAAATGTCAGTAATTATTGTTAAAAGTCAGCCTCTTCAAAATGAAAAAAAAAATCTAACACAGGAAAGGGATGTGACCTGTACTTTAGTATGAATTTAATGCATCAGATTATTATTGGATTAACTCCTAATTTAGATCAGCAGCATTGGGAGACAACAGTTTTCATTAAAAACCAAAAGAGAGAAGAACTTCTAAAGCAACTAGCCCTTTAGGAGGGCAGAAGAGGCCAGGGTGAAATGTCACAGGGGTGATGGGGGGCAGTACAGTAGCCCTGAGCCCCTAAGGGAACACAGAAGAGGACTCCGTGGAGTTAGCAGAGGGTTTACAATGGATGGTGGGAGGGTGCCAAGATGCTGGAGACACTGCATACTGGCTTGTTTCAACATTGCGATTAAGGTGATCTCTGTAGGTCACAAGGAAGAACAAAGGACAGGGATCTCTCCTCCTGTGTGTATTTTGCAGCTCCATGAGGTACTGGTGTGCTGTGGTCAGTATTGTATCTTAGCTACAACACAGGTTAAATGGTCCTTTGGAGACTAGGTTGGGAGCATGATCACCATTTATGATGTATCCCTTTTTCTATTAAAAAACACATTCTATGTCTCAAAGAATTCATTTATAAGCAAACATTTGGTTCATCCTTGTTTTCAAGAAATTTGCATTCTAGACATGGAGACAATATTTAAATATAAGAAAGCATAAATTGCAATTCAAAATAGCATATAATTTAATGCCAAAATAAGTGAAGCACTTGACAACTGTTAGGGGGGCTTAAAATGAGAATGTTCAAGTGGGCACAAGAAATGCTATGAACAAAGGCATGAGAGCAAAAGGTACAGGAATAGATGCAGAAATGTGAGGAAACCAGCCCAGCTTTACTAGAGGGTCTTGTGGGAAAACTTGCTCCTCAGTAGCAAAGACCTGGGACTGACACTTGGAGGAGTTTGGCCTTACTCCTAAAGACAACAGGACTTTCTCGTGTGCAAAGTGGTAATACGATTTTAGGAAGATTAATCTGGTGGTAGCAAACAAAGTGGCTGAAGTGAGACAGGAAACAGAAAGCTACCGCAATGATCTGTCTATAAAATGATAAGGTGCAGTAAGGTTACTGGCAAAAAGGAGTAGAGAGAAGGAATCAACAAATATTTCAGAGAACTTGGCCCCTGATGGATATGTGAAAGAAGGAAGAATGCAGGATAAGTTTATTTGAGCCAGTATGACTTAAAAGTATCAGAAGCTAAATATGACTCAGCAATTCCCATTCTGAATATGTGGGCCCACAAAAAATTCCTACTTTAATCATGGAAAATGTTTGACAAATGACTCCAACCTGAGGATTCTCATGACAAGAGTCCCAACAAACCACAAAGTAACTTCCTCGTGTACACTATTCTAGTCTCATCCAAGAAGGACACCGAATATAGCCTTCACGTTTCATTCCAGTGATCAGTAAGGATGCCTCATGAATTTGAAAAAATACCAGCTTTCTCAGTTGCTAACACCGAAATGCTTTACAATAACATCCAGTGTTAAAAAAAAAAATAACAGGGCGCCTGGGTGGCTCAGTGGGTTAAAGCCTCTGCCTTCGGCTCAGGTCATGATCTCAGGGTCCTGGGATCGAGGCCCACATCGGGCTGCCTGCTCAGCAGGGAGCCTGCTTCCTCCTCTCTCTGCCTACTTGTAATCTCTCTCTGTCAAATAAAATAAATAAAATCTTTAAAAAAAAAAATAACAAAGCCATTTAAGTGTTGAATAAAGGGTTTGCTTATTTCTGCTCTCACATTATCAATTAAAAATTGAGAATGCACTTTACTTAAAAAATCATTTATGTGTTTAACGTTTATAACATTACATTTCTAACTGCAGTTTCATCTTGCAAAAAAAGAGTGTGAGGATATGAGCACATTCCCTTAGTTACCATGGTTATGGAGTTTAAGAGCACACCTCAAGTGCTTTTTTTGTATTAGCATGATTAGTAATAGTAATATAGCTTAAAAATATGAAGGATCTGGGCGCCTGGGTGGCTCAGTGGGTTAAAGCCGCTGCCTTCGGCTCAGGTCATGATCCCAGCCAGGGTCCTGGGATCGAGGCCCACATCAGGCTCTCTGCTCAGCAGGGAGCCTGCTTCCTCCTCTCTCCTCTCTCTCTGCCTGCCTCTCTGCCTACTTGTAATCTCTCTCTGTGTATCAAATGAATAAATAAAATCTTTTAAAAAAAAAAATATGAAGGATCTGATCAGAATTTTTTTTCAATAAATTTTCTCTTCCTCCTCTTCAAGAATTATTCCTTTTATGAAAATATACTGTTCTCACGGAGAGAAAACTAGGGAAAATGTATTAATAAATTAGTAACGAATTAATTAATCACTTTATTCATTCATCCCCAAACATTTGTTAAGTGTCTCTTACGGACCCGGTACCAGGTCGGAAAACGAGAAAGAAGAATAAACCACACTGTGTTCAAGGAGTTCAGATACTAATTGAGGAGATGAAAATAAACCCATGCTATAGCAACCACGGGTCGGTAACAGAATCATAAGTCAAGCATTATGAGAGCAGGCTGGAGATAATTACTTCTGTCTGAGGGGCTGAGAGAGACCTGACGGGACAGGGAGAAAGCGCGTTCTGCGTCCCCAGAAGCAGAGGCATCTGGGTACCTGCTGGGCTTAGCAAGCAGGAAGAAGGAAGTGCAGGAGGGCTGCGGGTGCTTCAGGAGAAGCTGTAGGAAGTGAGGCTAGAAAGGCAGCCTACACTCAGATGGAACTGGGTGGGCATGCTTATTCAGCAGGCCATCCTTCGGTCTGTAAGCAGAGAATTCATCCCTTAATAGTTCAATGAGGGGGAAGAAAATAGGAGCTGGATTTGGGAAAGGCCACTCCAGAGACACTATGGATGAGTCATTCATTCATTTACTTAACAGACATTTGTTGACCGTCTACTACAGAGCAGGCGAAATTCCAGATGCTTCAGATACAGCGGGGACCAAACAAAATCCCTGCTTTCCTGGAACTTAAATTTGAGTGAGGGAAAATAGGCAATTAAAAAAAGTGAGTAAAGCATATATTATGTCAAAGGGTAATAAACTTCATGAAGAACTTTCAAGTTCTTTCAAGCAGAAAGAGAGAGAGGAATGAAATGGGGGTGGGTGGGAGAGAAACGTGATTCTAAATGGAGTGCGTCAGGCAGGCCTTGCTGAAAAGGTGACATCTGAGCAAATTCAAACAGGAGAGGGGGGCAAACCTGCAGTTATCTGGGAAAGAACAACATAGGTAAAGGAAACACTGAGTGAGTGCCAAGGGCCCTGAAGCAGACACGAGTGGGTTCAAGGAACAAGAAAGAGAATGGTATAGCTGAAAGGAACAAGTAAGGGAAAAATTGGAAATGGAAATTATTACTCCCAGGGGTTATTAATAGGGGGTGTGTGAAAACTGGAAAACAGTCCGCTCCCCAAACATATTCACATCCTGATCCCTGGAATGTACAAGTTTTACCTCATATGGCAAAGTTAATTTTGCAGACCACATTAAATTAAAAGTTTTGAGATGAAGAAATTATCCTGGATTGTTTGGGTGGCCCCTGAATATAATCGCACATATCCTTGTAAATGGGAGGAAGAGAGAGGTCTGAAGAGACACATCGGAGGGAAGGTGAACTGAAGATGGAGGCAGAGATTAAGATAATGAGGCCACATGTCAAGGAAAGCCGGCAGCCACTGGGACCTGGTATTCCCCTTGAATCCCTGAGGGAGAGCTGCTGATATCACGATTTCGATTCAGTAATACGCATTTCAAACTTTTGGCATCTAGAGTGGTGAGAAAATAAATTTCTGTTGCTGTAAACCAGCAGTTTATGGTAATTTGTTACAAGAGGGCCAGGCAAGTAATCCAGGGCCACGTGAGGAATGAAGCGTTGGTGGTGAGGGCAGTCAAAAGGAAAGGGCAATATTCCAGGAGAAAGATTATGAAACCAAATACTAGGACAATTACTGGCAATAGGCAAGAGAATGGATGAGACACCATGATCCTAAATTGATGAGATTTGCTTTCAGGTTAAGTGGAGATCACGGGAAAGCAAGGAGACAGATTAACACAGCCAGAAAATTAATAAGAAATATGGGTAGATTTAAAGGGGAAAGACAAGGTATGCTGGGCTTATCGTGATCCCAGAGTACCCAGTTGGGAAGTGAAGGAAACTACCATTTATTAAGCAGCTACTAAGGAAGAGATTCTTCACACACATTTTCATGTTTAATCATCACAACCTCCTTTTGAAGGAGATGGCACTTGCATTTTAGAGATGAGAACACTGAGATTCACAGTTGGTGACAGCCCTTGATCCTTCCAACAGATGCAGTGATTTCCAAATTTTTAAACATCAAGTCCCTCTTTTTTATTCCCCATGTGCCCTGTGTTTAAAAGACTTCTCTTACCAAACTGCACTTATTAACGAAGAATTAGTTCTTCGTTTTTTGCTATCCAAATGTATATATAATCACCAATCATGCTTCACAGATGGCATGATATAACCAGACTTTGGTATTAAAATTCCAGACCAAAGCAAATAATGTTTTCCTTAGTCCTTTTATCCCTTTGTGTGCAAATACATAATTTGCCTTGGCCTATTTAAAATTTTAATTATTGCTTGAAAACCTCAGATTGAAAACTAACCTTTTCACTTCACCCCTCATAGAGCGTGAATTATATTGTGTGTATTGGACTTTTGGACAGCAGGTGGAAATTTTTGTTATAGTGCAAAAGTGTTTTCAACTGTGAATGCTAAAATAAACATTATGCAAGAAATTTTAAAAAGGTTGGAGGGGCAGGATATGCCACCCAAAATATGCCATTTTGACATATTTATTAGTTTGAATTAACATTACATAAGAAACAGCCAGTACAAGAAGGATATTCTGACCCTCCTCTGTCCCCCCAAAGCAGGAAATAAATCTCCCCTATGAAAGGAACCCTTTCTGTCCCAGGAAGGTAGAAGGCATCCTTATCACCAGCAATAAGGAACATAGGGCCAAGATGGCAATATAAATGAACTTTGTCACCTTGTCACTAATTTACGACCTCAAGCCCAAACTTCTTGGTCTTGTCAATTCTTTACAAATCTCTTGTTTGTCTAAAGTATAAAAGCTGTCTGCTTTGATCACTGCTTTAAGTCTAATATTTTTATGGGGCCCCTGTACATATGGAATTAAATTGTGTTTTCTCCTGTTAGTCTGTCTCATGTGAATATAATCATTAGGACAGCCAAAGAACCTAGAAGGAAGGAAGGGAAACCTTTTCTACCCCTACAACAACCCAGGATGGAAATAAATTAGAAACAGAATCAATGAGAAAAGAGAAGTTAGAAGCTAAAGAGAAAGAGGTTATCGTTAACAGAAGAGGTCACACTTGAAGCCATGAGACTAGATGAGATCTCAGCACAAGAGATTGGGGGCCAGAACCGAACCCCCTGATCACCAAGCTCTAAAGCTAGTTTTCTTCTATGAGATCAGTCATGAGAAGATGGAGCCAATGTTCAAATCACCGAAAGGGTAAAATATATGCACAGGGCAAAGCACAGCATAAGAGATAAAAATACCAGCTTGAAAAATAGATTTTAAAACTTTAAACTCTGAGAACATAAAGCAGCAGCATGTCAACAACAAAAAATCCTATGGGAAAAAGCCCAGACTTACCGTGGGATCCTGTGTCTCTCTGAGTTTGTGTGTAAATGACAACAATCTGTCCAAAGCTTCCTGAGGTATATTTGGGACCTATGTTATGAGACAATTGAGAAAAGACAGAAAGAGTAAGTGGGGATACCTAATCAATCAACCAGAAATTCTGGCTACCTGACAAACAATATTAGAATTTTATTTTTAGAAAGTCCCTGGTGATAGGAAACATGTTTAACACCTTGATAAATTTGCTCATTCAGGGCACCTGGGTGGCTCAGTGGGTTAAAGCCTCTGCCTTCGGCTCAGGTCATGATCTCAGGGTCCTGAGATCAAGTCCCGCATTGGGCTCTCTGCTCAGCAGGGAGCCTGCTTCTCCCTCTCTCTCTTCTGCCTCTCTGCCTACTTGTGATCTCTCTCTCTCTCTGTCAAATAAATAAATAAAATCTTTTAAAAAAATTTGCTTATTCATTTTCCCAGGAAACAATTATGCCTCTGCTTTGTCTTTAACACAGGTAGTTAAAACCAAGCCACTCTTCATTTATAATTCCATCACCAGGATAAAACTGAAAGGAGCCTCTAACTCAATTAAACACTGGCATAAAGTGTACCCATAAAAAACCTTTTCATTATTATTTTCCTGTTTGTTAGCTTCAGCGAGATTTTTTAAACTCTAACTTAGGCATTTTTCTTACTAAAACCAAACTCCTTCACTTAGTAGTAATCTTTTATCTACCAAATGACATAGGTATCCTGCAACAAAGAATGGATGACCATGCTGTTCATTTTTTTAAGGACTTTTAAACCACATACCTAAGGGGAGTAATCAGTTTATCCATGAATTCTGGAGAACAATTGCCTAAATAACACACACTGATTGCTTGAACTGTAACAATTTTAACCCAATTAAATATTTAACTGAATTAAGTTATGAGAGATTAAGCTGAAAACAATGACATGTTTTGTAATTTTAATTTAAAAAGATCAGAGAGCTGTCAGAACAATGACTGGTATAATGTAACCACTTCAGAAGTAAATCGCTCAGGGTTTCTCTGATCACATAAGTGGCACTTGAAAACTACATTCTTTCAGTACATATTTTATCTCATTCATTCTTTAAATCCTGTGATATAAGAAACAGTTATCATCTCCAACTTCAGATGAAGAACCTATGGTTAATTTACCCAAGATCTGGAAGCTGATAAGGAGTGGATTTGGCATTTATTTATTTATTTTTAAAAAGATTTTATCTATTTATTTGACACACAGAGAGAGAGAGAACACAAGCAGGGGAAGCAGGAGAGGGAGAAGCAGGCTCCCTGCTGAGCAGGGATCCTGATACCAGGCTCCATCCCAGGGCCCCAGGGATCATGACCTGAGCTAAAGACAGATGTTTAACCACTGAGCCACCCAGGTGCCCCTAGATTTGGCATTTTTTTTTTTTAAGATTTTTTTTTTTAATTCATTTGACACAGAGAGAGAGATTACAAGTAGGCAGAGAGGCAGGCAGAGAGAGAGGAGGAAGCAGGCTCCCCGCCGAGCAGAGAGCCCGATGTGGGCCTCGATCCCAGGACCCTGGGATCATGACCTGAGCCGAAGGCAGCGGCTTTAACCCACTGAGCCACCCAGGCGCCCTAGATTTGGCATTTAATGTAAGTTGTTTGACTTGAAACCCTAGGCCCTATCCACCACCAACCTCACAAGACCTAAAATTAATCAGCTTGTTCTGGTATTTCAAAAGGGATGAGTGCATATATGTAAAAAGTTAATTATTTGTAATCGAGAACAATACTGCCCAGTAGAACTTTCTGTGACAATTGAAATGTTCTTTACCTATGCTATCTAATATGGTAGTTAAAGGTCTCCAGGTGTTTACTGACCACTTGAAATATGACTTAGAAACTGAACTTTTAGAATTTATTCAATGTGGCTGGTGCTACTTTGAACAATGCAGTTCTAAAACTCCAGAAGTGTGAAGCACTTAAGGCAGAGATTGAAATAACGCATTATGTATACTGCAAGCCACCAGATGACTAATTAGGTAAGTATAGGATACATTACAGTACTGAGGGGAACAGGACGACTTCGTATTTTCTAAAATCTAAGGAACTAAAATATATTTGGCCTCCCTTTATAGTAGGAACTTAAAATAGTCATCTCTGGCTGATTAGAGAAGGAAAATGAATCCTAAAACCGCCTCTACATGAGGAACATGGAGAGACAGCTTATATCCATGGTTCTCAAAGTGTGGTCCCCAGATCAGCAGCATGGACATCACCTGAGAACTTTAGAAATGCAAATTCTCATGTACCACCCCAGACCTAGTGACTCAACAATCTGCATTTTATCAAGCCCTCCAGATGATTCTGAAAAATGCTAATGTGTGAGAACCATTATATCAGGAAATTTGGGAGTAACTGGGAAGAAGCCAAAAATGTCCAACTCTGCTCCGACAGCTAAAGGCAAGAGGCTAGAGCTAGGCTTATGCTTACCATTTCCTTAATCACTTGAATTTCTTCACTTTTGACAAGTGGTTTCATACAATGGAAAAAGAACATGGTTAAGAATTCTGGTCCCAGCCACTGCTGTGTTGAGCTTCCAATAACAGGGGGCTCTGCCAAGGCGATGATTCTGAAGGAGGGGTGGACAGGAAAAATGGATCTAAAAGGGGAAAAAAATAAAACAAACAAACATAAACTTTCATATTAGAAATTAGGTCATGGTAGCTAAAGCCTAAGCAACGATAAGCCTACTGCTGTTAAGATAGTCAAAGCCATTATCTAATGTGACTATCTAATTGCAAAAAGTTTTTTTTTTTTTTTTAAATCAGGACATCCTAAGAACCTATTATTAAAACAGAAAAAGAAGGGCGCCTGGGTGGCTCAGTAGGTTAAAGCCTCTGCTTTCGGCTCGGGTCATGATCTCAGCGTCCTGGGATCGAGGCCCACGTCGGGCTCTCTGCTCAGCAGGGAGCCTGCTTCCTCCTCTCCCTGTCTCTCTGCCTGCCTCTCTGCCTACTTGTAATCTCTCTCTCTGTGTCAAATAAATAAATAAAATCTTTAAAAAAAAAAAAAAAAAAAAACAGAAAAAGAAGAGTACCTAGGTGGCTCAGTCCGTTAAGGGTCTGGCTTTTGATTTCAGCTCAGGTCATGATCTCAGGGTTATGAGATCGAGTCCCACATTGGGCTCTGTGCTGAGTGTGGAACCTGCTTGAAATTCTCTCTTTCTCCCTCTGCACCTCCTTCACTCACTCCTCTCTCCCTCTCTCTCTCTCTCTCTCTCTCTCTCTCTCTCTCTCTCCCTCCCTCAAATAAATAAGTAGATCTTAAAAAAAGAAAAAAGAAAAAAAGAATCACCTACTGCTAAAACATGATGTATTGTTTCCACAGATGATCTCTATCCCTGCACAAACCACTATTTTGGGTATGTTGTTACACCTCCAATAATTTTTCTCCATAGTCCCTTGAGACAAAATCCCATTTGGTTCATATACATTACATAGGCTCTTTTTCTTTATTCAAAAAATCTCCTGTCTTGAAAGGAACCCACTCTATGTCAATCAGAGAAAGACCAAGGAGTATGATCCAGGATAAGAACACTTTTCACAATACAGAAAATTTAAGCAGCATAAGGAGCTAGGTTAAATTTAAAATCTGGATTGACAATAAGAATACTAGGTCTTCAAAAGATAGAAAAAATTAAACTTTTGTATAATTCATTCTTTTGTCATTTTATAGGAAATATTGTGATTTTTTTAAAAATCATTTGAGATAGAGTGAGAGAGTGAGCACAAGCAGATGGAGCAGCAGGCAGAGGGAGAGAGGCAGGCTCCCCACTGAGCAGACAGCCCCATGCAGGGTTCAATCCCAGTACCCTGGAATCATGACCCGAGCTAAAGGCAGACACTTAACCAACCGACTGAGCCATCCAGGTGGCCCAGAAATATTGTGATTTTTAAAGTGACCTCTTTTATAAATCCCTCCCAGGAAATCTGAGGATATAAATATCCTAAGACACACAGAAGAATATGGTAAGACTTCCCACCATTTGTGAAACGACCCGAGTATGTTTTGGAGAACAGATTAGATTAGACAACCCTTATGATCTAATCATGTGGGTGATATTGTCAGTTCTTATTAACTGCACTCTAAACCCCAGTGGAAATATAACTTTAAAGGGTAATATCATCCTTGCTATGAGAAAGAAAAGATAAAATGCAAACACCCTCCAAGATCTTCACAAAAATAAAAATTCAGGTACATAACTAGCATTTCTCCAGAAATGGACTATTCATTCCCATTAACCATTGTAATAGAACCCAACAGTTAAAAAGTGATTAGGCAGCTAGAATATCAGGAGGTACAATACGTGTAGAGAAAATTAGATAAGTACTCTGAAGATTTAAGATAAGAAAATGGCCTCCCAATACAACAGGTAGGTCCACTGAGCCCCTGACTACATGATCTGTAATTTTAGAGGCCACACTGTAATTTGCAAACCAGGGAAAAGCGGTTTTTTTTTTAGAAATGGTCATATGAAAGGTCTAGAAGTATTCATAAAAGCTACCAGATATCATTTCATTTTGCTAGGTAGGAAAAAAAACCCTTATTTACAGATATTTAAGCAAGGCATGGGAATGATCTGTTCAAAGGAGTTGTTCTGGGAAAACAGGAAAGAATAACAACATGGGCAGAATCTGAAAGTCCTGAGGACAGCATGATCACTAAGGACTGCCGGCAATTAGGTAGTCACACAAGAGAATCTAGACACATAAAATTCTGTGATCTAAAAGCTAAAAGGGAAGGTTTTTCCATTTTCCACTTCTGCCAAGTGGTTTGCCATATTCCAGAAAACTCAGTTCCATGGCGCAACAACAGATGTTGGATTCATCCTCGATCCTCCTCTTTCCCAGCTGGGACAAAAGAAGATGGGAGAGACAGAGTTGCTTTTTTGTGATTTGACTGCACAAAATTAAATCTGCAGATGTAGTTTCTTACTCAAGATAATGAGGAACACTAAATCTGGGAATAAACAAAGCCAAAATCCAACACGTAAGCCAAAGGAGGAAGTCCAGTTTATATCCTTAAAAGATCAGGAAGCAGGTACCACAACTGAACTGTGAATTTAGGACTAGAAGAGCAACTAACATGAGAACAAGCCAGTGGCGAGCAAGCTAGGTGATCTGAATTTAAATAGGTGATGATCACTGCTTAGAACATACACTGTCCTGGCTTGCTTTTTGGTATTGACTCTAGCAGGGTACCCGAGTAAGCTGGTCCAATTTAAAGTGGTCAGTTGATGTGTCAGGCAGAGAAGTGTACACTGACTATAAAAACAGCTAGCAAACTAATGAATAACAGGATAAGGACCGTTGTGTTGCTAGGTCTCCCCCAAAGGCTTCCTTACATATGGAAAGTCATTTCCTGATGATGATAGCATGTCTGAAAGTTGGATAGCAGAGTACTTCTGAGGATCTGCCGTGTACTTACAGGTGATTTAACATACTGCTGTGTAATACAAAGCCTGGATAAGTGGTAAATAGTTGAGAATTAGGAAAGAAGCACAGTTAAAAGTTAAAACCAAGGTTAACTTTAATTTTACTAGAATTTAACAACAACGAATAACAAATGAAACTAAAGCTATGGCTTAGCTTCAGATAAGTAAATATTTCATAAAGATTAAAGACTGAAAAAGCAAAATGCTCTTTTTAAAAAAGATTTCAAAACTAAAAGTACTGGTCAATACGTTTGGGGGCATAAATATAAGTTTTATATAAGTTTTATATAAGTAAATATTTCATAAAGATTAAAGACTGAAAAAGCAAAATGCTCTTTTTAAAAAAGATTTCAAAACTAAAAGTACTGGTCAATACATTTGTTTGGGGGCATAAATATAAGTTTTAGAAAGTAAAGCGCCTCCCACTGCTTCTCAGCAATAAAATGGAATGAGTGGGTGCCTGGGTGGCTCAGTGGGTTAAAGCCTCTGCGGCTCAGGTCATGATCTCAGCGTCCTGGGATCGAGGCCCACATTGGGCTCTCTGCTCAGCAGGGAGCCCGCTTCCTCCTCTCCCTGTCTATCTGCCTGCCTCTCTGCCTACTTGTAATCTCTCTCTCTGTGTCAAATAAATAAATAAAATCTTTAAAAAAAATAATAAAATGGAATGAGTTGACATACATAACAACAGGAAAGATCTCAAAATAATTATACTGAGTGAAAGAAGCCAGATCAAAAAAAGTATATGTTGTGTGATCCCATTTATATAAAGTTCTAAAAAATACAAGATATATCAAGTAACTGGAAGCAGATTCCTAGAGGTGGCAGAGGAGGGTGACAAGGATCAAGAGAGAGGGATTCCCCAGGAGTGTGAGGACACTTTGGGGGGGGGGTCATAGATGTATTCATTATCTTGACTGTGGTGATAGTTGCATAAGTATCTATGAATATCAAAAGTTATGAAACTGTATACTTTAAATATTCAGTTTATTATATGTTACTGTACCTCAAAAAAGCTATTAATAAAAGAAGAAAGACTCCAATAAAGTCCACCCTTTTGAAGGAAATTAGAGGATAATGTTTGTCAAATGTCTATATTAAGGAATTTGAAAGAATGGCACAGAAGGTTTTTATAAAGACATTAATCATAAGCCAGAAGAGGATTTTGAACACTAGTTTACTAGTGTTCCCATTCTGAACCTACAGGCTGTGCAGTTCTGAACCTACAGGTTACGCAGCCTGCATTTCACCTTTATTTCTTATGCAACGTAGCAAACTGCATGGACACATTCCTTACTCGTCCTTATACCACACAAGGTCCCAGGTGATACTTGGAAGAGAGCAGATGCTGAATAAATAAATGCACTGCTGTTGTTAAGTGCCATCACTACAAGAAACTTTTTTTTTTTAAAGATTTTATTTATTTATTTCACAGAGGGAGAGAGATCACAAGGAGGTAGAGAGGCAGGCGGGGGGGGGGGAAGCAGGCTCCCCGCTGAGCAGGGAGCCCGATGCGGGCCTCGATCCCAGGACCCTGAGATCATGACCTGAGCCGAAAGCAGAGGCTTTAACCCACTGAGCCACCCAGGCGCCCTACAAGAAACTTTTTTGAAGACCTTTGATGGCAAGGACAAAAGACAGGTAACTGATAAGAACTGGGAATTATGGTTTTTCACCCAAAAGCAGAGCAGTTAATCTAAATCTGGTCTTGAATGAATATGTTAGAGAAGGTGCATCTTCTATCAAAAGCACCAAACCAAAACACATAATAATAATTAGACTCTTCACAGACACGGAGTTTGGGAAAAGTGGTTCTTTTTCAAAATCAGAATTTGCTTAAGGCTCTTTATTTTGAGAATCAAACACAAAGACTTGGGCATAAAATCCTGGGTCTACCTTGAATTTTGTTAAAAACTTACATGGCCTAATTTGCTAGCAAAAAGTTGCTGAGGAGGCAAGCTTCTGGGGAGGCAAGAGAGAATGCTCAGATCCTACCTGTCTTCAAGCACAGGAGCAAGAATAAAAGGGTCTAAAGAAGCTAATCAATTAAAATTGTACCTGATGTCCAGTTATGATTCACTACTGATCAAGAAAAACTGGGAGATTATAAACTGTTTTCAGTGTTCAATCACAATCAAAACAAATAAAATATACAATAAAAATGTAAAAACATTAGAACATATATAATTACAACTGAGACAAGGATACTAATCTTTATTGCTTCCCTGAGATAACCATAAGCCCTTTCTTGGCAAAATAAACAATTAGTAATGCACAGACTCCTGGCCCCTCATCTATCCTTTGACCAACGGCAGGAAGGGACACATTTAGCAGCCTATAGTATTTGTACTCCTCCTTTCCCCAAAAAAGTTTTTCTCATCAAAGGAAGTAGTTCTATTTTGGTTCTTATTTCCTTTGAGAAACGCAGGCATAGTGTCTGGTGTCCATGGCCATCACGCTATTTCTAACCACCATGTCCACTGGATATTCTTGGTGTTTTGCAACAAGACAAGGAAAGTCACTAACATTTCTGATGCCATATCCAAGGGCATATTAGCTATGTAATTACCTGCAAAGAATGCCTTCAGAGGATTCCGATCAAGATAGATGATCTTGGTGAAGAATTAGAATAGGTCAGCAAAGGAGTCAAAAATAATTGTTTAGAAATTGGGTTTCACACTATAAAGCAGAAAGGCACTGTAGCCCACTGCTAGTAGCTGTTAATCATGAGACCCTGTGGTATCAGACTTGTCATAAAAGGCAAAGTATTCTTGTTAGTAGGTTCATAAAAGGAAGCACGAACTCAGAAGGTCATCTGAAACCAGATTAATAGAATTAGCTTTACCTTGAGTTTCCTAGAATTTCCACAAGTTAAGATATATTCACTTGTTCAAACACATTTACTAAGTGGTCTACTACATGTCAGGTATTCTGACATTTGAGACAAAGAGATGAAGTATAGAGCAACAACGTCCTGCAACATTGAAGTCCTAAGTTCCAGTCATTTCCTGAGGCCCAACTGCATCCTTGCCTATCCTCTGACCATGTGAAATATCCATAAATTCCTTTTGCCACAATTTAACTTTTTTGGTTACTTGTAACTGAAGGAGTCCTGTAAGACATAAATTTGAAAACGGTCCTATCTGAAAACAAACAGGTACGGAAATTTACCAAACTGGGTCTAGAGACAAAGAAGCTCTTAAATCTGCTTTCCCTTCATTCTAACTTTGACTTTTTCCTCTATCTCACAATTTTTTTGTTTTTTTCATCAAAGGAAGCAGTTCCCCCACAGAAACAAAGCATTAATAGCTGAGTTTGTTTAAAGACTATCAGAAATAATAATCATTTCGCTGAACTTCAATTCTGTGCTTAGGTCAGAGAAATGAAAGGATAGGTGATTCAGATGATGAGTTTCTAATTTACAGTTCAAATGCTAATGCCAAGAGTGGCATATTAGATTGCACAGCATATAGGATCAACCCATCTTAGATAATGGGTCATATTACTTATAGGAACAACTCATGAAAAATTAACTTCCTCAATAAGTACAAATTTCCTACTTTATGCTATATTATGTCCTTTTGGTCAACCTGTCAGCTCTCTATCTAGGAAACACAGCCCTGGAAGAAATACTGTCAACTGGCACAAATTTACTATATTCCTCCCTATTATAAACTATTATAATCCTAACAGAGAACATATTTATTCTCAGAAAGTCAAAAATGGGCCACAAAGCTAATCAAGTTTAGACAGGAAAAGATAGAGAAATTTACTAACAATCCAGCTCATCAGAGTGAAGCAGATTCTGTAACATGACTGTTTAGCAAGGAAATGTTTACAATCATAAGAAAATAGTGTGTTTCTCAGGCAAAAGGAGGAGGATTACTGATAAGGAAAGGAATTAGACTCTCAACTAGTGGAAATATTTCAGACAGAGGAGAATCAACTGTTAGACATCTTGCCTCTGCGAAGTCAGTGAAGACCTGACAAACTGACAGATCATAAGAAAGAACAGAAAATTAGAAGGTCAGTCCAGGAGGTTCAACATAAAACTGATGAACGTTGCAGAAAGAGACTAAAGGAAATAGGAAAGTGGGAGTTGACAGAGATCTAGCACGACATGTGAGCTGCAAGTGTGAAGGGCAGCAGGTCCAAATCAGGGCTGGTCGGAACGTGCTATGGGACAAAGATGAACCTGATAAAGGCTTCTGTGCCTCAACATGCTGAGAGGAGATTTAGACAAGAGGGGAAGCGCCTGGATGAAAAAGGGATAAATGCATAGAAAACAGGGTCACTTCCTCCTCTGTGTTTCCACAGCATTATTGCAGAGATCTCTGTTCTAACATTTAAAAGCTGCATTGTGGGGCACCTGGGTGGCTCAGTCGTTAAGCGTCTGCCTTCGGCTCAGGTCATGATCCCAGGGTCCTGGGATCGAGCCCCGCATTGGGCTCTCTGCTTGGTGGGAAGCCTGCTTCTCTCTCTCCCACTCCCCCTGCTTGTGTTCCCTCTCTCGCTGTGTCTCTCTCTGTCAAATAAATAAATATAATCTTTAAAATAAAATAAAATAAAAGCTGCATTGTAATTATTTATCTCTGTATCTGCCTCTCTTGCTATGTATGCAAATGCTAACTTTAGGAAAAGTAAAACGTATGCAGAAAGGAAAAACAACTGTAGTTTGCCAAATGACTCAGCTGTTGTATAGTCCTTATGCTATGATATTCATGTAGACATTGAGTGAGGTTCTAAAGAAAATTATTTTGTAACTACTCAGGAAGAATGAGAGATGGGAAGTATGTATACGTACTGGGAAGAGGAGTGGTAAAAAGAGACAAACTTTAATTTTCCATAGGAAGAAATCAATCAATAAGGCCTAACACCAAAAAATAAATCAAGAAATATCAATGAAAGCATATTATGACATTGCAGTAGTGATGAGTAGTGATGTATGGGAACAGGGTAGCTACACTTGCGGTGAGCACAGCATAATCTATAAACTTGTTGAATCACTATATTGTATACCTGAAACTAATGGAGCATTGTGTGTCAACTATTCTAAAAAAAAAAAAAAAGTATATTATTTAATGATACAGAGGTAAGTACATGAAAAAACAAACAAACAGCTCAAAGTTGAAGGGAGTTGTCTCTGGGCTGTAGGAAATGGGAAAGTGTCCAAGGGCAGATGTCAGAGGACTGGTATTTTCATAAAAAGCCCTGAAAAAGGGCGCCTGGGTGGCTCAGTGGGTTAAGGCCGCTGCCTTCGGCTCAGGTCATGATCCCAGGGTCCTGGGATCGAGGCCCACATCGGGCTCTCTGCTCAGCAGGGAGCCTGCTTCCTCCTCTCTCCTCTCTCTCTGCCTGCCTCTCTGCCTACTTGTAATCTCTCTCTCTGTGTCAAATGAATAAATAAAATCTTTAAAAAAAAAAAAAAAAAAAAAGCCCTGAAAAAGCTATCTGGTTCAACTTTCATGCATGTTCAAGAAGGATACAAAATTCAAACAAAAATAAAAAATAAGTGAAGGAAACCAAGTAATGTTCTTATGGCTTGTTTCTAACTACTCGGAGTGGCGTCTAGAAATAGAACTGAGCCTGGTTTGTATTCGTGGGAGTGATGAAAATCAACAGTGATGAAGATGGGACACTTTGAGGAGGAAGTGCTACTAACCAACGTGAGTGAAAACCTCAACATGATGCTCAGGGCCACTCTGTTCCTGAAATTGTTTTTATTTGTAAAACCTCTTGCGACCATTAGGGAGAACTTGGGTACTTTTCAGGGAAGAGGGCTGTCATTTCCTGGCCATAGACTACAAATACAATACTGAAGTCCTAAGGGAGCCTGACAAGCAGACTTGTCAGGTCTGAGCGCTACTGCCCAGTGGCTTTGATTCAGCTCCCTGAAAATATGAACTCTTCCCTGACATGTGGTTCACATTCACATAATGTACAAAAGCTGATTGTTATATAAAGTAACGGTATGAAACGAGAGGGATCTTTATAACTTCCCTCCCTAGACACTCCACCAAACTATTTACTGGGCTGTAGGAATTTGATGATGTTTATCCCAGAAGCATTAATAGCTATGTATCATCAAGTGAATTTTTTTAAATAACTTATACAAAGGTAGTAGGAATTTAGTATTTCCTCTCTATAAAAAATGTAACAAGGAAATTTTTAAACAAAACTCTCCTTAAAACAGAAACACAATAAGAAATACATTTAATTATTATTTGTAAAAATTTAATGTGTTAAATATGTCAGCAAGCCCTTTGTGGGGAGGGGAAGCTTCAATTGAATAAGATTCAATTAAGTGACTAGGTATTTGCCAAGGTAACAAGTGACTAGGTATTTGCCAAGGTAACAATCTCTAATTATGTCAAAATATCCATGGAAATGTAAGGAGACAGAAAACTTATATTTGCCAAACCTCCTCTAAAGGAAAGCAGTATTTAGCTAGAAGAAATATTTTGCAATTTTTCAAACACATTGAAAATTTGAAAGAATAGAATGTGAACACCTGTTATCTCCTTCACCTAGATTCCACCCACTATTAAGATTTTACCACCTTGTGTTCTCATTTCCACTTGCTCTGTGTATTGTGTACATATACACACATGTACATGTCCTTTTTCCCCCCTGAAAAATCTGGAAGGGAGTCGCTGGCCTCTTTTTACATTATCCCTTAAATAGCTCAGTGTGTTTCTCCTAAGAGCAGGAATATGCTCTTTCAAAACAAGAATACCATTATATACCTAAGAATATTACTATTAACTCAATATCATGTAGTGTATATATTCTACATTTAAACTTTCCTGACTGTTCCAAAGTATATTTTCTAGCTTTTTTTCTAGCATCGTTTTTTTCTACCATTTTATTTCCTGATCCAGGATCCAATCAAGACTCATATGTAGCATTTGGTTCGGACATTTCTGGAAGGAATGTGTAAGCCACAAAGGGTAATCCTGCATCAGGTGGCTTACCTCTGTAATAACCGATTGCTTACGAGGAGGTAAGGCCCAGTAAATTATGTGGCTTTTTTTTTTCCCCCTGAAGGGATACAAAGTATGCGGCCAAAACTGAGTTGCTAGGACAACAGAGGGGGGATTACCTTCTTATTCACATCCTGGATAGCAAACTCAAGTTGTAAGAAATGCCAGATTAGGAGCGTGCTCAGGACACCAAATTATTAAATGATTCGGAGGTAGCTTGGCTTGACCCTAGGTTCAGAAGAATAAGAAAAAGAAGGCCCACCTGACCACAAGAATGAGAGCAGGACACCCAATATTACCTCTGCCAGAGCTGCTCATCAGACAGCTGCAGCTCCTCCTTAAGACGCATGTACCTGTCTTCTCTCAGCAGCCTGGAGCCATCGTAGAGGCTTAGCTCCCGATCATGGATCAGCCTACGGGAGAGGAGAAAGTCAGGGAACAAATTCATCGGTTTTGAACACTGAACCCACTAGAGGTGGAATCAGTTAACATTTTAATTGTGGTATTATTGCGGGCAGTTGAGTCTAACAATTTTGTTAAATGCACCTTTTGAAATTTCAAGTTGGCTAGTGCTGTTATACTTGGCACAACTATTGGTTTCTGTACCGGAAAGCAGTAGTCATGGTTACTAGATGTGGAGGGGAGGAGAAGGATGAGGAGGAGCTGGAAAGGGGAAGGAGGAAGGAGATGAAAAGCAGCAGCTGAATGGGAGACGCAGGATAACCAGGAGGTGCATATTAATGAATAAGGCAGGTAGTATACACTCTGAGTCTAATGTAACTCTTGAAGGCATAGTATTATCAACATATTTCTGTCTTTGGAATTACAGGATTTAAAACATCAGAAATCTTTAAAATGAAATAAGTGGTGCTATTTCATATACCAACTCTGATGGTGACCTAACCACCCACAGCACAAACAGCGTTGTCTTCTAGACGTTGCAGAGGTTGAAATACACTATTGCTAGATTTTACACCAACCACTGAAGTCTCCTGATGGCCACATTACAGTTGCCCCACATGAGTTCTACTCGGTAAGCACTGAGGCGAGTGGAGACTGCATAATGCAGGGGTTAGGAGCATGGGCAGTGGAGCAGTCAGATCTGTGTTCAAATCCAGCTCTGTACCTTATTAGCTGAATGACTGGGGAGGGGGAGCACTACTACTAAACTCTTCTAAACTCTTCTCTTTTATAAAATCTAAACTCTTCTCTTTTATAAACTCAGGGCAGTCATACCAACCACATAGTATTGCTATGAAAATTAAACATCTAGAGTAAGGCAGATGCTTACTACAATTGTTCTCAATCTTGGCAGCACATCAGAATCTTCTGGGAAGGGTTTAAAAATGCCAGTGTTCAGGCCTCACTTATATGGATCACTTATATCTGAACTTGGGGAGGTGAAGCTCAGGCATTAGTAATTTTTAAGCTCCATGCCCACAAGCTGATTCCAGGGCTGACAGCCTGAGAAGCACTGGTCTAGAACAATGCCCAGCAAAGAGTAAGTACTCAATTAATGATAGCTACACCTTTTCCTAAGTGCTTGGCCTAATAGGCAAGAGAGAACCAATAAAAGGGGAGGAGTAAGTATTATTTTTGCTTGTATCTATATTTATCTGTTTAGAAGAAAAAACTACTATAAATCTATGGAATATTTATGGCAAATCACTAAAAATTTGTGATTATTATTTTCAAATGCTCTCAAGTCTAATCAGAAGTAATGCAGTTTTTTTTGGAATTTTAAATTATACTCAGTACCTGCATCTTGTCAAAGACAAGAAACTCCGAAAAGTTGGTTGGGGAAACAGATTATTCCATAGTTAAAAATCAAACGTGTATAAGTGACAGAGTCAAGACAGAACAAATAAAAAACTGGTATCATTAATCTTCCAACATGACACAGAATGGAAATACTTCCCATGAAAGTTACACATGAAGTCTTCTCTTAACATTACATTCTAGAGAAGTTAATTAGGAATGTTTTCCCCACCCTAACTGAAATAAGGAAACAACAGTTACACAATGTTCAAGTTTATAAACACAAAGTGAGTTTAGTCTATATAAAATATCATCAAACATCCATTACATTTTATTTTTTTTAAGATTTTACTTATTTTATTTTATTTATTTATTAAAGAGAGAGAACACAAGCTGGGGGAGAGGCAGAGGGAGAGGGAGAATTAGGCTCCCCGCTGAGCAAGGAGCCCGATGTAGGGCTCGATCCCAGGACCCTGAGATCATGAGCAGAGCCCAAGACAGACACTGACTGAGCTGCCCAGGAGCCCCTCTATCAAAAAAATTCCAGCAGGATTAACCAATAATTTAGATCTATGATTCATAAGGTGTTTGTAAACAGTGATGCTGTGACTAACAAATTATAAGAAATGTGAGTTGCAGAACTTACTGCAAGTATCAATCAGTATATATGAAGTTTTTCAAAATTACTACCTAAAAGTTTTCTTTTTTCAACTCTTACTCAGAGAATTTTGCCACGAAAGTTTTTTTTCCCCCCAAATCTTCAGCACTGGAAGTTTTACTGTACTGTGTTTACAACAATAAAAACCTCTGCTGTTCTGGTTGGATACAGAAGTATGTTTCTCGTGATCTACACAACCCAGTTTAAAAAAAACGATGACAGAGCTCCACGTCTACTGTTTACACGGGGTGTTTTTGTGTGTGTGACTCACACAAACCTTTGCAATACAGCAAGTGTGCCCGCGTTGACCCGGTGGATGCCATCCAGGAGGACGAGCTTTCCTTCCAGGGCAGCGTTCACAAGAGGCGAGGACCGCCACGCAGTGTCTCCGTTGGGAAGAGTGTATCTCTGCTGGAGCAGGTCACGTGCAGTCATATCCTGAAACCGAGCCCCAACACCCACCAAAGAAAATGCAGGATTAATTTTTAAGAGATGGATGGTAGCTTATTTAGCTTTACAGGTACCACTCTGACCATAACATTCCATATAACAACTGGGAAGTCATCTTCTCCAATCCACTAGAAAGAAAAACATTCAAAAGCTTTCCTTGGTCATTTGAAGTTTTTCCTGTTACTCATTCACATACTATAGTAAGAGTGTGCCCCCCCCCACATTCTTTTTTATTTAGCATTTTGCCCTCTTCCTTAAAATGTTCATTTGATATTTACACAGGTGATGGCAGTCATTGCCACTTGACTGTAATGAAATTTAATTCAATCAGCTTTATTTTTGTGGGGACCAAAATGTGTGTTCCTTTTTAAGAATTAGCAGCCATACAAACTCAGCTGGAGGTTATGTTTATCAACCCTGAACCATTTTCTTGCAGCTGAGTTCTCCTGAAAGGCCATGCCAGGGACCTATCACAGTGACTCAGTACATTTAAAGAGGTATGAAAATGGAGGAAACTGAGGAGGACAGTCATCAGATGAGGTACAGGAATTGACAAACAACAGCATGGCAGTTACAAGCAATTTTTTTAAAAAGGTTTTATTTATTTATTTGACAGAGAGAGAGAGAGAGGACACAAGCAGGGGGAGCAGAAGGCAGAGGGAAAAGCAGGCTCCCCATTAAACGAGGAGCGTGATGTGAGACTCGATCCTATGACCCTGGGATCCTGACCTGAACCAAAGGCAGACGTTTAATCACTAAGCTACCCAGGTGTCCCTATAAGCAATTTTTTAAAGCACACACACAATGCACTAGCGCTAAAACAGTGTGACAGAGTTAAGCAAACTATTAATAGCAGTGGCACATAAATGTCCATTTTTTAAAAATTTGGGGTGCCATATAATATCAACAATTTTTTCTTACATGTATTAATGATGACCATAATAGTTTGTTTTCTGTTATCAGCTTCAGATAACTTCTGTGTAACTTGTATCAAACAAAACTTCAACTTCCACAATTTTATTAAAAAATTTAGTCTTTTATAAATTCTTTGATATCCAACTCCAGTTTTAAGAAGACAAAACTCAAAACTTTGCTTATATTCACAATGGCAACAGACCTACACTGAAACCAAGATTAAAATTGGAAGTCTTAATTATTTCAATTGTTACTATCAAAAAATACTGACTTAGGGGCGCCTGGGTGGCTCAGTGGGTTAAAGCCGCTGCCTTCGGCTCAGGTCATGATCCCAGGGTCCTGGGATCGAGGCCCACGTCGGGCTCTCTGCTCGGCGGGGAGCCTGCTTCCTCCTCTCTCTCTGCCTGCCTCTCTGCCTACTTGTAATCTCTCTCTCTGTGTCAAATGAATAAAAAAAAAATCTTAAAAAAAAAAAAGTACTGACTTAGGAAGTATGAATAGGCTTACATTGAATCATAAAGACACTTGAGAATAATAACATTCAAACTCACCAAATCCCCATAGCTCTAAAGGTCTGGCTTTGACACATTATCAAAATTTGGCTTAACTCGTTAACTTTATTTAACTTTTTAAATGAACTTCAAATTCTATGCAAACTACATGAGCATAGCATTCTAAGCTGCCAATGATAGCTGCAATACTAAATTGAGCACCATCATCAGCATTTAATGAGATGGTTTATGGTGAGAAGGAGCTCATTCCTATTGACGGATATACGATATAAGAAGAGGAAAGGAGGGGCACCTGGTTGGCTCAGTTGGCTAAGCATCTGCCTTCAGCTTAGGTCATGATCCTGGGGTTCGGGGATCAAGCCCTACGTCAGGCTCCCTGGTAAGCGGGAAGTCTACTTCTCTCTCACCTTGTGCCCCCCTCCCCCTCATGCTCTCTCTCTCTCAAATAAATAAATAAAATATTTTATGACAAAAACAAAAAAACAGGAAAGGAATCCCTTTGCAAGAAAAATAGGACAAATCAAAATAAATGTTTGCAGGTTATTTTCATAAATTATGAAAACCACCAAATACACACACAAATCTTTTTAAAATCAATATAAAAACAGGTAAATTTAAAGGTAACTCTTGGTAGTAATTATTTCAGAAAAATATTCCCTATAGAGTTTTATCATATATTGTTCTAGAGAATAAAGCAAATGGGAAATATGCTTTAACGCAGTAGTTCTAAATCAAAGATACATATCAGAAATACCTGAGGAACTTTTGGAAAATACATAAGCACAGGCCCCATCACCCCAACATCTGGGTTCAAGGTGGGGCTTACCACCTGGATTTTATTAGACATTAATTACACAGATGATAAATTAAATGTCCCCCAGGTGGGAAACACGACTTTAAAAAAGAAGTGTTAACTCAATGTGAAATTTGGTCTCATTCTATTTATTTATAACCCTCTTATTCTAGTAAGAATTATGAGATTATATGAGGATAAATGGAATGTATAACAAAATAGTATAAATTAAAAGGTGAGAAAAATGAAGAAAGGAGAGGAAAGAGTAAGTCTTGTTTCCCACAAGTATTCCCACTGGTGTTCAGAGAGGAGGTAACATGAAGCAAGTATCCCACTGATACTATATTTTTAAAGAAATGAATGGGTGTTAATTTTGAAAGTGCCAGCTTCACAATGAAAATATATGGTATCCTGACCCATTTTAGCTCTTGAGTTCTTTTGCGTGGGCCCAGGAAAAGAAGATGAGGAATGTGACTCTAGCATGAGAGGTTCAGACTCATAAGGAGCTGAGGCCAGGAACTGGTAACATTTTCAAAAAATTTCAACAGAGAAAATTCCTTACTCTCATACCAAGACATCCTGAATCACTGTTCTATACACGCTATGAAAAAGCACTGCTTCACTGGGTGATGATTCCAAAATTCTTTCCTATCTTGTTAATTCACACACTGTCCACAATAGTTGCCTCATTCAAATGAGTAAATACTTACCAGTAAAGATGATGAGAAAGACAACCAGTACACAGAACTCCTCTTTTACAACCTGGCAGTTAGAGACTCCTTCATTGCGACGGAAGTAAAGCATGATTATTTGTTGCTACACACCAAGGACTAACAGATCAACAGAGCTCAGCGCTGCTAATGCCAACCACAACTACAGACCAGAAATATTCTCCCTTTCTTCAATCCTCACAGGAGAAAAAATGGAAAACACTTGGCATTTCTTACAAGACTAGCTCAGTCCAGTTTTACCACCTAAAACTCTTTCATATCCTCATGGTAAAAAAGAGTCATTCGTCACTTCCAGTATGTCTTTATATTAAAATAAAAACCTTTCTGTGAGAAAGAAAAAAGCGTTCCTTTTAAATGCAAGCTGCTAGTTTTCATAATTAAATTCCTATATGGGGAGAAAAGATGAAGATCCCAGCTTTATTTATTTATTTAAGATTTTATTTATTTATTTGACAGAGAGAGATTACAAGTAGGCAGAGAGACAGGCAGAGAGAGAGGAGGAAGCAGGCTTCCCACTGAGCAGGAAGCCCGATGCGGGGCTCCATCCCAGGACCCTGAGATCATGACCTGAGCTGAAGGCAGAGGCCTTAACCCACTGAGCCACCGAGGTGCCCCCCAGCTTTGCTTTAAAGAGATAATTGTCCCCTCTTTCCATAATATTAATTAAAATCAGAAATTATTTTTGATTGCGTGAGAGTGCAAGAACACCAAAATAAAATTGAACTTCTGTGCAACTGAACCTAATCAAACCTGTTGACAGAATTTTTTCAGCATAGTCTGAATGGGTCAGTGATATGAATTAATTTCAATAATAAGCTAATCCTTAACACAGAGTAATAGCACCTCCATCTTACAGAATAAGACTTGGATTTTACTACTGTGAAATTGTTATAATATCCATATTTATTTTAACATATACTGTATCATGAAATTGTTTAACTATATCATTTCTCTATTCTTCCTGGGGCCAAATTTAAAAACGAGTGCGCTTACTCCATATGATTATTTTGAAAGTACACTAATAAAAATAAGATGAATGTCCTAATTTTTGCATATATTTTTCTTATCCCTGAAACTTTTGAACTTGAGAATAAAAATAGTACTAATGATATCATAGAGCCTGAACCATTTCCTCTTTCTGTATTTCCTTAAAAATTTTAAAACAACAGGACATGAAGTCCAGTTCCTTTAGCGCTACCATTGTCTAACCTTGAACACCTCACCTTCTCATTCAGATTCCTGGAAAACATTCACATATCTCTTAAGATTCAGTGTCATTTGGAATTTTGCACTTTTATTTTTTTTATTTTTATTTTTTGTAATTTTGCTTTTTTGATTCACAATGGAGAAACCCTACTTAAAAAAAAAAGTCCTATTAAAATGAGAAGCATGGCTGTATGAAATGTATCAGAAAACATAGATTTGAACCCTAAAGTAATTACATACCTTACATGTTTTTAGTACCTTTGAATGATATATGTTAATTTTTCTGACATTTCCTTGAGAAACCTGGATGTAAGTCATTAGTTTGATAAGTTCAATAAGCATCTTGTGTGTCAAGGGGCTAGAATAAGACTAGAATTAGTTTTCCAAAGCATAATATCACTCAGAAAGATAAGTGAAAATATTATAGTGAGATTTTAGCATATAACGAAAGTTGAGCTATATCTCTTTAAATATGAATATTGATAAGATAAAATTTTATAGCATAAAGCATATATAATTTTTCTAGTGGACAATTTAGATTATTATAGTAAGTGGAAGATACAAAAATCTATACAGAATATGACCTTAATTAGATTAAACATACACTTTTCCATCACATATATGAACCCAGAAGAATTTCAGGAAGTACTTGAGTTGGCTTGCAAAAATATGTGGAGTATAACATTACACAATTTGAACTAAGTGGATAAAGAAAATTAAAGAAGGGAAGATGAAATGAAGAGAGGTAAAGATAATACATAAAATACAGATTATAAGAATTTAAAATGTGAGTCTAATCTTTTTACTATCTAACACACACAAAAAAGACTGACATAAAAAAAGTTATGTACGTCATAATAACCACAGCACTGACACGAAAAAAAGAAGCAGCACCATAATTTCTGATGATACGATAGAGAACAATTTGTTTCACGGATCCGGTCATCATACAAAGTACAGTGTGTTAAGGAGTTAAAAACAGAAGTAACAATAATTACAGCCACTAATACCTATGGAGAGCTTACTAGGTAGGTGCCAAGTACATTACATAAATCAATTCATGTAATCCTTATAACCTTAAGAGATAAGTACAATTACTGCCTTCATCTTACAGATGAGATAACTGAGGTATGAAGGCGTTAGCTTACTCAAACAAGGACACACAGCTAATAAGCAGAGGATCTGGGTTGTCCCCAAAAATATTATTACAATAAATACAGCAACAAATTCTGCAGTGAAAGAGCTAACCTTGTATGAATCAGTAAAAGAAATTCTGCAGTGAAAGAGCTAACCTTGTATGAATAAGTACGTGGATACTTTGGAGAGTTAATATAGAAATGTACCAATTTCACACCTCTCAGGCTGCCCTTCACAAATGCCGTTTCTCAATCAAGCTATTCGAGAAGAGTGAGAAAGTAGTGACTACAGTGTTACCACTCTCCAAAATGACCCCAAACACAGCTAGTCTCCATTGCTGTTTAAAAATTCCTTTGTATAGAGCACTTGGTGTATATACAAACAAGGAATCATTGAACACTATATCAAAAACTAATGATGTACTGTATGGAGACTAACATAACACAATAAAAATAATGATAGTAATAAAAAAAAAAAATACCTTTGTATACATGTGTAAAAGATTAAAATAAAGATCCTTTAGCTAACAGTAATTATAGCTCTAGGTGGATATGATTCTTCATTTTTCTTCTTTCTGAATCAAAAATATACAAAGGGGGCATTCAAATTGTTTTTTACTGGGCTAAGTATTATTAATGACTTTTCTTTCTCCCAAAGAAACTAGCTGGGGCGCCTGGGTGGCTCAGTGGGTTAAAGCCTCTGCTTTCGGCTCAGGTCATGATCTCAGCGTCCTGGGATCGAGGCCCGCATCGGGCTCTCTGCTCAGCAGGGAGCCTGCTTCCTCCTCTCCCTGTCTCTCTGCCTGCCTCTCTGCCTACTTGTAATCTCTCTCTCTGTGTCAAATAAATAAATAAAATCTTTAAAAAAAAAAAAAAAAAAAAAAGAAACTAGCTGAAATTCTATGGGCTTTCCAGGTCTAGCTCAAATAAGTTTCGCTCAAATAAGCAAAATATCCTGCAAAAAAGTATCCTGCCCATAGAGTATAAATATTAAGAAGATCTCAGATTTAAGTGAAACAAAGAATATACCAAGGCTAGCTGATGTAAGTCATCAATTTTGCAATAAGGGATTAATTATGTCCATACCTATTAGCAGCAGAATACTGCATAAATATTGTATAAACACAGAATGTTAATAATTTTTAGGTCCCAGAATAGAAACGAAGCCATTATTTACAGTCTAAGCATGCTCAGTGAACAGAATGCAAGGCATTCTGCCAACATTCCTCAGTGTCATTTATGTTTGATCTTAAAGAAGCCTTTCATTTTATATATTGTAAAATTATCTGTAAACTTTTCTATGCTTCTCCCTCAAGTTCCTCTCTTAAAGACCTATTTTTAACTTGTCACATGTATAATAAATGCTTCCTTTATGTATACAATGATGTATACATAAGCCTACCATGATTGTTTTAAGTGACTCTGCCATGGATGGGAAGAAGCTGATTTTGGATCATTTATAGCTCTTTTCATTATAACCAGTGATGGATCTATTCAAGATGATCTGCTCTGCTTAAACACTTATTCTATGAACACAAAACAAAATTCTTCTTACCAAAGCTAACCAGAAGTCAAACCCACTGTCTCACTGACAATTGATCCAACAAAAGAACATCTTAATAAAGTTGCAAAATAAAACATAAGTCAAGGTCAGTGTATGTACAAAAAATGTCCCATGTATTCAGTGAAGATACCCAATCAAATACCCTTCTAATTTTCCTATACTACAGAGGCTAGAAAACAAGAAACATTATTTCTTAGATGCTTTGCAACTGAAGTTCTGTGGGTGACCCAGTTTCTACTGAGCATTCTCACATGTACACAACTGGGAACTGAAAAAAGTGGCAGTGAGCAATCAGAGGGAGGTGGCGGCCAGCTCCAGGGGACCTGTTCTAAGACAGCCATGGCTAAAGCTCTCCAGGTTTGTCATTCCTAACTGGGTAAAATCTAAACACTGTTCCCTGTCTCTTCCAGAAATTCTGTAAGCTACCTACTAGCCAGTGCTAAGTCCCTCTCAGTATTAGATAGCCTGGATGGGCTCTATTGCCCACAACAAAAACCACAACGTAAGGATAATAATATTTTAAGAATAAGCCAACTTATTAAAGCTTGTGCAGAAATGTTCATGGACAATGAAGTCTATGAAAGAGGGTGAAAAGACTTTCCAAAAGAAAGGGAAAAAGCAGGGATGTTACTGAGCAGAACCCCAGCAACACACAAACCTGAAGAACCACGTTTTATTCAAATGGTATGGCAAACTCGGCTGCATGTTATCACAAGGGTACGACTCTGTTAGAACACGTGGGAAAGTTGCAAACAATTCTAGCTTAAATATTTGGAATGATATTTGCCTTACATTAAATTAGTTTTTAAAAGCAAGTAACAAGATACAAAATCAAGGTTGTTGTAAGTACTAAGAAGTATTCAGTATTCAATATTCAGTAAAGACACCTGAAACAGATATGGCATTTGACCTCGTTTAGTCATGCTCAAACCCCTTCTGGTCAGCCAACATGGAAGTAGCAGGTACAGTATGAGGAAAGCAGAGTTTCGATTCCAAATCTGACACTTCCTTATAATATGATAAATGGATGATGTGAGGGAAAACAACTTTAGAATTAAATAAGATGTCTGGCACCTAGTGGGTATTTGATAAATAACAGCTGAATCCGAACCAAATGAAGAAAAAAAAAATATACTAAAATTAAAATTTAACAATAAATCTAAGTTAGCAGCTTAAGACATTACTAGAAGTCAAGTGACAATGCTATATGACATAAGAAATTCTTGTTTTAGGATTTAAAGCAAAGATAATATGGAAACAAGTAGGGATTAGTAAAGAAAAGTTGACAAAGGTCACATCTGAGCTGGTCTTTTAAAAATAATGTATATGTTTCAAAATTATTTATCCACTCCTTCATATATGACTGCTTACTACATTCAAGTCACTGTTCCAGGTGCTGAGGATATAGCAGTGGAACAGATAAACACAGTCCTTACATTCCAGAGAACAAAAATAGACAAAGGAAAGGGGACAGAGGATGAGAAGAAAGGAAGGGAGGGAGGAGACAAAACTAAGAAAAAAGATCACGTAGGGGGTCAGTGCTCTACAGAAAATATCGAGTAATGTGATAGCAAATGACTTGGTGGGTCAAGGGTGCTTTCTCTAAGTATATTTAGGTTGCAATTTGACAGATGAGAGGCCATGTAAAGATCAGAGGTTAGAGTGTTTGAGGCCGAGGCAATAGCCTGTGCGAAAGCCCTAATGGAGAAGAAGCTAGATGGATTTAAGGGACTGAAAGTAAGCCAGTAGCTGAAGCATAATCAGCAGAGGGCATAGCAGGGAGAGAGAAGGCAGGAGAAGCAGGCATGGACAGTGGTTCTTAACCTTGACTGACTGTTAGAAATACCAAGTAGCTTTTAGAAAAATACTCAAGTCTGGGTTCCACTCAGATCAACTACTTCAGACCGTCTGGTGAGAGGGCCTAGACACTAGAAGTTTTTCAGAGTTTCTTGGGTGATTCTAGTAGGCAGCCAAGGTTGCAAAGCATTGATGGAGGGCTCATAAGCCAGGCTAAGAAGTTCTTAACTTTATTCTACATATGATAGGAAGCTACTGACAGATTCTTTTTTTTTTTTTTTTTTTTTTTTTTTTTTTTTTNGCAGAGAGAGAGAGGGGGAAGCAGGCTCCCCACTGAGCAGGGAGCCCGATGCGGGCCTTGATCCCAGGACCCTGAGATCATGACCTGAGCCGAAAGCAGAGGCTTTAACCCACTGAGCCACCCAGGCGCCCGCTACTGACAGATTCTAAGCAGGGAAATGACATGATCTGATTTACTTCCACTATTCTTTAGAGAATAGATTATGGGATGCAACATTTTCTAATTAAGTATCTATACCTGTTTCATATCTACAAATTAAATATCTACAAAAGAGTGTGTAACTTAAATGTTTTCACCAAAAGACAATTTTTAAAATAAACTGAAAACTGTAAGATATTAATGAAAGGAAGTGAAGAAGACACAAATAAATGGAAAGATATTCCATGCTCATGAGCTGAAAGAATTAGTATTATTAAAAAGTTCCAAAGCCTAAAGCAATCTATAGATTCAATGTAATCCCTACCAAAATTCCAATGGCATTTTTCACAGAAATGGAGCAAACAATCCTAAAACTTGTATGGAACCACAAAACGCACTGAATAGCCAAAAGATCTTGAGATAGAACAAGGCTGAAGGCACACATTTCCTGATTTCAAACTATATCACAAAACTATAGTAAGAAAAACTGGATGATATTGGCATAAAAACACACACATAGATGAATGGAATAGAATAAGGAGCCCAGAAATAAACCCACACATACGTGGTGAACAAATTTATGACAAAGGAATAAAGAACATACATTGGGAAAGGGATATTCTCTTCAATAAATGGTATGAGGATAACTGTAGAGCCACATGCAAAAAAAAAAAAAAAAGAAAGAAAAGAAAAGAAAAAAAAAGAAACTGAAACTGACCTCTATCTTACTCCATAAAGAAAAAATCAACTCAAAATGGATTGAAGACTTGAATGGTAAGACCTGAAACCACAAAACTCCTAGAAGAAAATACAGACAGTAAGCTCCTTGACATTGTCCTTGGATTTTTTTTTTTAAAGATTTTATTTATTCATTTGACACAGAGAGAGAGATTACAAGTAGGCAGAGAGAGGAGGAAGCAGGCTCCCTGCTGAGCAGAGAGCCCGATGTGGGCCTCGATCCCAGGACCCTGGGATCATGACCTGAGCCGAAGGCAGCGGCTTTAACCCACTGAGCCACCCAGGCGCCCTGTCCTTGGATTTTTTGAATGTGACCAAAAGCAAAGGCAACAAACCCAAAAATAAACAAGTGGGACTACATCAAAAGAAAAAGAAAAAGCTTCTGTACAGCAAAGAAAACCAACAAAATGAAAATGAAAAGGCAACTTACTCAATGAGAATAAATAACAGATAATAAATCATTATCTGATAAGGAGTTAATATCCAAAATATATAAAAAAACTCATACAATTCCATAGGAAAAAAACAAACTGATTTAAAAATGGGGACCTAAATAGACATTTTTCTAAATGGCCAACAGGTACAAGAAAAGGTGCTCAGCATCACTAATCTGGAAATGCAAATCAAACCTCAGTGAGATCACCTCACACCTGCTATTATCAAAAAGACAAGAGATAACAAATGTTGGTAAAGATGTGGGGAAAACAGAACACTTGTGCACTGTTGGTGGGAATATAAATTGGTATTGCCACTATGGAAAGAGTATGGACGTTCCTCAAAATACTCAAAATATAACTACCATATGATCCAGCAATCCCACCTCTAGGTATATATCCAAAGAAAATGAATACAGGATATTAAAGAGAAATCTGTACTCCTGTGTTCACTACAACATAATTAACAAGAGCCAAAATAAAGGAAACAACCTAAGTGTCCATCCATGGATGAATGGATAAAGAAAATGTTATATATATACACACACATATACATATATATATAATGGAGTATTACTCAGCCATGAGAAAGCAGGAAATCCTGCCATTTGTGACCACATGGATGGGGCCCAAGGGCACTATGCTAAGTGAAATAAGCCAAACAAAGAAAAATAAATACTCTGTGGTATCACTTATATGTGGAATCTAAAAAAAAAAAAGAAGAAGAAGTCAAACTCTTAGAAACAGAGACTAGAAAAGTGGTTGTCAGGAGCTGGGAGGTGAGGGAAAGATGAAGAAATTGGTAAAATGGTACAAACTTTCAGGTATAAGATGAATAAGATCTGGGCACCTGAGTGGCTCAGTCGGGTAAGCTTCTGATTTCAGCTCAAGTCATGATCTCAGGGTCCTAAGATCGAGCCCCATGCTGGGCTCCCTGTAGGTGGGAAGTTTGCTTCTTCCTCTCCCTCTGCTCCTCCCCCCACCCTACTGGTGCTCTTTCTCTCGCTCTCTCTCTCAAATAAATAAAATCTTTGAAAAAAAAAGATAAGATCTGAAGATACGGGGCGCCTGGGTGGCTCAGTCATCAAGCGTCTGCCTTCAGCTCAGGTCATGATTCCAGGGTCCCGGGATCGAGCCCCGCTTCTCCCTCTCCCACTTCCCCCCTGCTTGTGTTCCGTTTCTCACTGTCTCTCTCTCTATCAAATAAATAAATAAAATATTTTTAAAAAGGAAAAAAGTATCTGAAGATACAATGTAAAATGTGATGACTATAGTATTACATAATTAATATTTGCTGAGAGTAGAATTTCAATGTTCTTACCAAAACAAGAGAGAGAGAGAATGAGAGAGAAAGAAATATCTACAAATATTCAACCAACATAACTGATGTGTTCTTAAAAATCCTAAGTTCCATATGCCAAATACATTTTCCACCAAATTCTCAACAATAGGTAGTAGCTGTAGTAGATCCTACAAAAAGCAAATGATGCTAGGCTACTAACTGGTTGTTAGGTAGATGGGGAGAAGGCTAGATGGGGTTAGGGTAGATGGGGAGAAGGCTAAGAAATGTGTCATGGCTGCACTGATTGACAACTCTTTTCATCAGCTTAACGTGTCCCCTCTGCCATTTTCTTAACAAAACTAAAGCTGCTCTCTCTGAATTGATCCCCATGGCAGACTCTGTGCAGCAGGGAGCCAAACACTTTCTCATTAGGTGGAAGATAGGGAAGTGTTGATGAATTCAAGGAGGGTCAATAAGGATAAATGTGGAGTCTCCTGCCTGAAGCAGCACAGAAAGAGGCTTGCTAAGATTCAAGAAATAGGCTGGTGGAGGCAGCAGGTCAACCTCACCTTGCTCACCTTTTCACCTATGTGAAGGCATAATGGACATCATTCCTCTCCTGTGCAGAGGCTGCCTGCCCACAACTACCTAATTCTGAAAGAATTTAAAGGAACCACAGGAATCATCACAGGAGCTGGGAATGGCCAAACACCCTCTTCAGATTGTTAATCTCTTAACTTAACAACAACTCCTCCTCCTCCTCCTCCTCCTCCTCTTAACTACTTATAAAAGTAGTCCACGGAGTATAAAATAAGGAATGTGGCAGCTTCTACCATCTTAAATTCCAAGCTACTTCAACTCTAAATCCCCAGAAGCACTAAATGAACACTGTTAAAGAATAGCTTTCCCTTTACTGTCCTTTTCTTTTTTTTAGATTTTATTTATTTATTTTTGAGAGAGAGCGCACGCACATGAGTCGGGGAGAGGGACAGAGGCAGAAGGAGACTCCCGCCAAGCAGGGAGCCCAACATGGGACTCAATCCCAGGACCCTGGGATCATGACCCAAGTCAAAAGCAGAAGCTTAACCAACTGACCCACCCAGGAGCCTTGCTGTCCTTTTGACTGTCTATATGGTTTTGTCAAATAGCTTTCATTTCAAATACTTCAGAAAGCCCTGTTTCTACTATGAGATTGCTTGTAAATCAGCAATAAAGTTCTGCACATTCAGAAAGTGGTTTGGATCCTGAGTAGTTGTATTTTCTTAACAAGGGAAAAATAGAAAAACAAAGCATTCCAGAATCACCAAAGGCAACTAGACAATAAAGCTGAGAGGATATATTTACTTTTTATTTCCAAGAATAAAATACATTTGCAAAATACACTGTACATATAAAAACTGAATTTCAAAATCAAATCAAAGTTATATCCTTCTTTCTTTTTTTTGACATATTCCTTATAAAAAGAATACAGATATATAACGTCATCACTAATCTCATTAACCTCTAGCAAACTCCTCATTCTTACCATGATCTTTGATGACTACAAAATCCTGAGGATTCTTAAAAGATTGCCCTAAGGACTTAAAGGTGGAAAATAAGTGGCCATAATTAATTTTCATAACAAAATTATGAATAAAAAGATATAAAGTACAACAGCACATACATGAAACATGGAGGAAGGAATAAAAAAAGGGTTTTTTTTAGGAATGTATTTGAGCTTAAATGATCATCTACTTAACATAGACTGCTATATACTTAGGATGTTATAAATGAACCTCATGGTATCCATAAACCTGAAACTATAATATACGCCAATAAATAAATAAATAAATAAATAAATAAATAAATAAATAAATAGAAATCCAAACACCATACTACAGAAATTCATCAATCACAAAGAAAGATTGCAAGAAAGGAACAAAGAACTATAAAAATGGCCAGAAAACAATGAACAAAATGGAAATAAGTACATGCCTATAAATAATCACTTTAAACATAAATGGCCTAAATGCTCCAATCAAAAGACACAGGGGGGCACAACAGATTTAAAAAAACAAAAACAAAAACAAAAAAAACATCTATATACTGCCGACAGGAAACTCACCTCAGACATGAAGACACATACAAAAAGTGAAAGGGATGAAAGTGAAAGTGAAGGGATGTAAAACATTTACCATGCAAACGGACATGAGAGAAAAAAAAAAAAAGCCAGGGTAGCAATACTTATATCAGACAAAACAGATTTTAAAACAAAGACTGTAACAAGAGATAAAGAAGGGCATTACAAAATGATAAAGGGATCACTCCAACAAGAGGATATAACAATTGTAAATATCTTTGCACCCAACACTGGAGCACCTGAATACATCAAACGAATATTACTGAATACAAAGGGAGAAATTAATGGCAATACAGTAATGGTAGGGAACTTTAACACCCAACTTACATCAACAAGGAAAATCAATAAGGAAACAGTGTCTTTGAATGACACATTAGGCCAAATGAACTTAACAGACACATACGGAACATTCCATCCAAAAACAATAGATGACACATTCCTTTCAAGTGAACATGTGACATTCTCCAGAACAGATCACATGTTAGGCCATAAAACAAGTCTCAATAAATATAGGAAGACTGAAATCACATCATGCATCTTTTCTGACCACAATGGTATGAAACTAGAAATCAATCACAAGAAAAAAAAACTGGAAAAAAACACAAACATGTGGAGACTAAACAATATTAAACAACCGATGGATCAATGAAGAAATCAAAGAAGAAATTAAAAAATACATGGAGACCAATGACATACATACAACGGTCCAAAACTGCGAAAACAGTTCTAAGAGGGAAATATATAGCAAGGTGGACTTATCTCAAGAAAAAGCTCAGATAAACAAAGCTCAAACTAAACTTTTTACATCTAAATGAACTAGAAAAAGAAGAACAAACAAACCCCATGGTGAGTAGAAGGAAGGAAATAATAATGATCAGATCAGAAACAAATGACAGAGAGACAAAAAATAGATATAGAAGAAAAAAATCAATGAAACCCTTAGCCAGACTCATCAAGAAAAAAAGAGAAAGGGCCCAAATAAGAAGAAAAGTAACAACTGACACCACAGAAATACAAAGGATTATAGGAGAATACTATGAAAAATTATATGCCAACAAATTGAACAACACAAAAGAAATGAATAAATTCCTAGAAACATACAATCTCCCAAAACTGAATCAGGAAGAAATAGAAAATCTGAACAGACCAATTACTAGTAACAAAATTTAACTGGTAATCAGAGTTACCAAAAAATAATAATCCAGGACGAGATGTATTCATAGGTGAATTCTACCAAACATTTAAAGAAGAGTTACGTACCCATCCTTCTCAAACTATTCCAAAAAATGGAAGGAAAGCTTCTAAATACATTCTATGATGCTAAAATTACCCTGCTACTAAAACCAGACAAAGACACCACAAAAGGGAAAACTGCAGGCCAATATCCAAAAATACATTCAATGGATCACTCACCATGATCGAGTGGAATTTATTCCAGGGATGCAAGGATAGTCTAATACTTACAAATCAATCCACATGATACACCACATTAACAAAATGAAGGATAAAAACCATGCTCATCTCAATAGATGCAGAAAAACCATTTGACAAAATTCAACATTTGTTTACGATAAAAACTAAAAAAAAGTAGGTTTAGAGGGAATATACTTCAACACAATAAAGACCATATATGAAAAACCCACCGCAAATATTGTACTCAACTGTTGAAAACTGAGTGCTTTCCTCTGAGATCAGGAACAAGACAAGGATACCCAGCCTCACCATTTTATTCAGCATAGTCCTGGAAGTTGAAGCCATAGCACTCAGACGAGAAAAATAAGAGGCATCCATATTGATAAAGAAGTTAAACTGTGACTATCTGTAGATGAAATGATACTATATACAGAAAACCCTAAAGACTCCACCAGAGGGCGCCTGGGTGGCTCAGTGGGTTAAAGCCTCTGCTTTCGGCCCAGGTCATGATCTCAGGGTCCTGGGATCGAGGCCCGCGTCGGGCTCTCTGCTCCGCGGGGAGCCTGCTTCCCCCTCTCTCTCTCTGCCTGCCTCTCTGCCTCCTTGTGATCTCTCTCCCGCTGTGAAATAAATAAATAAAATCTTTAAAAAAAAAAAAAAAATAAAATAAAAGCATGTACATTTTTTGCTTTCTACTTCATAATAACTTGTGTTTTGTTGTAAAACTAGTGTTTGTTCACTATATAGATTCTAGATGTTGGCAGAACATACCACCTGCATCTCACCACCTAGAAAAATTTTCATGTATGTTTGNCCACCAGAAAACTATTAGAAGTGATAAATGAATTCAGTAAAGTTGCAGGATGCAAAATGAATACCCAGAAATTAGTAGTAGCATAGGGAATACAGTCAGCGATGCTGTAATAGTGTTGTAGGGTGACAGATGGTAATTACACTTGTGGTGACCATAGCATAGCACATAGAAAAGTTGAACCACTATGTTGTACACCTGAAACTATGTAACATTGTGTCAACTATACTCAAATTAAAAAAAAATGAAAAGGAAAAAAATTCCCCAAGACCCCTAATCAAAATTACTGCAAAGTACATTTGAAACAAAAGTACTGATTAACAGAGATGATCAAGTGCAACAATGTGTTCTTACCAACAGTACTGGACTTTATTACATAGTGTCCTTAAATTTGGAGCTATTCCACAGAGAAACCCCAAATTTGCAAATCTTCCTTCTCAAGCATACAGATCCCATGTTTTTGGATCACCAAGGATGGTAAA
The DNA here is from genome assembly GCA_002007465.1 of Ailurus styani. NCBI lineage: Eukaryota > Metazoa > Chordata > Mammalia > Carnivora > Ailuridae > Ailurus > Ailurus styani. The sequence goes on from LNAC01000288.1 coordinate 2,545,543, forward strand.
TGAAATACCTTTCAGGCTAGAGTTCCTTATTTGGTAGGATTCCTTGGTCATTTGTTTTCATCCCTGGGCTAATGGATTTGGTTTTATCGTAATGTTTATTTTTATACACATGCCCAAAGGCGGCCTACTGTGTTTTTAGAAATCTAATAAATACCTTATGATAACTAAATTTGTTAAGATAACACAAAAGATTTTGACTATTACTTAAGAAGTACACTGTTTCAATTAAATAAAAACTCCAGTGTATAGTTCAAAAAAATTATAAAAGATGTGAATATCAAATTTGGATACTTTTTTTAAAAGGCAAATATAAAACCTATGGCCTTTGAAATGGCCATGCACAAATTTGTGCAATGCAAGACTGTTTCTTCGAAATGAACCTCTATAATTGCACAGTTAAACTTTAAGGCATACTTTGCAATTTTTACAATATATAAGTTGAAATGATTATTGAGTTAAACCAGCCAATATCTTGCCTTCTCAATACATAACTTTGTGATATGTCCTATCATATACACACTCCAAGTAGTTCTAGCTGTGAGCTTACCATGAAATATTCAAGTGTCATTACACTCAACTTTTGACTATGTCTCTGTCAAAATGAAAACTTAAGATAAATTTTACAAAGTTTCAAGTTATAAAAATAACCCAATGTTGAGATGGATTTCTATCAGTTGAAGACAACCATTGATTTTTTGAAATTCCTCCATTCCATTATGTTGTTTTTAAAAAGCTAGCAAGTAGAAAAACAGACCAATACTGAAGAACAAACCGATATGACAACACGAGCATGCTAAAGCAAATCAAGCTAATGTGAAGGAAAGCATTCCAGATAAAAACAGATGGTAGCGTAGGGCCTCAACCCAGTTCCCTCTTATCTCAGAGTAAGCCTCATTGTCTGCTGCTTATTGTTTTTAAAGATGTACAATCTAGCAGGCAAAAAAAAAATGGCTTGAAAATTAATAAGCTAGAAACTATTGTACAAGCTTTGGCTAATTTGAGGTATAAACTCTGGCACTTAACCTTTCTCATCCTTAATTTTGAAAGTCAGGAAATTCCACTTTACTGGCATATTTTAGAGTAACTAGTCAGTTAACTTTTGGTAAATCACTTTGATCACTTCAAAGAGGCTACAGATGGAGATTATTAAATCATCACAAAACTTTATTTTGGAGAAACACAGAATTACATAGAAAATTATAATTCTAGAACTGAAATGAATTTGTCTCAAAATAGATTCTCCTGCTTTATCCTATAAGAACTTGTTCTCAGAAATCAGGAGTTGATCTAAATAATGCTCTCACTTTTTCTACATTACAGAACACTATAAACAGAAAAGCTCTTAAATGTTTTTATGAGGAGAATGAGAAGAACAATGTCTGAAAAATCACACCTATCCCTGACATACATAAAAATAAAAGCCATTCCACTTAAAATATTTTTAGGTTTCCCAAGCCTCTAAGATGGTGCATATTTCCCTGAATATCTACTTCTTGCCAAGCACTGTGCTGTGGTCTAGCCCACTGGTTCTCAGTTCTGTTGGGCCTAATATCCCTATTTTACAAACAATATCTTCGAACATTTGCTTTATAAGCTTGAAAAAATCCACAGGTGATACAGTGCACCTAAACACATAATTTCAAATAAAAATATAGGACAATACCTAACCTTTACTACAAGGAAAATAACTTGCTATAAAATACTATATAACTTCAACAAATATACGGTCACAACTACACCAAAAAAATGTAACATTGAAGTTGGGTGCTTGCAGCTAGAGAGAATCACTATGGATATGAAAACTCTATCGGCTGATGCAGGTGTGCTATATTCGTAACTCAAATACCACGAATGGCAATACTTTCAGTGATGTGATCTTCTAAAATGGTCAGGGTGGTAGGCAGAATAATGCCCCAACACGAAGATGTCCCAAGAGTCTGTAAATGTTACTCCACATGACAAAAGGAATTTTGCAGATGTGACTAAATGAAGGGTCTTGAGAAGATTATCCTGGATTACGCGTGTGGGTCCAATCTTACGACACGAGTCCCTGAAGCTACAGGACCTTTCCCAGCTGTGGTCAGAGAGAGAGAGGGCAGCATGAGAAGGATTCAGTGCTCTGTTGCTGGCTCTAAAACAGAAGGCACTATGTGTGAGGACTGGAGAGAGTACAATCTAGAAGCTGAAAAAGGCATGGATGAATTCCTTCATAACTTGGGTATAAGGAAAGAGTTTCTAACCATGATTCAAAACCTAGATGCAATAAAACAAAATATTAATAAATCTAACTAGAAAAAAACTTTAATTTTATGAGGCAAAAAAAAATTTATGTGTAGATAAAGCCAAAGGACAACTGACACTAAGAGAAAAAACATACAACATATATCACGGACAAAAAGCAAAATGGCTAATACATTAAGAACTCAAAAATGGAAAGGAAAAAAGGCCAAACACTCAACAGAAAAATGGGCCAAAAAAAAAAAAAGGAAATTTAGTAAGAAAAGACATGATATAATGTCCCTTAAAATCAGAAATGATTTTCAGGGATGGCTCAGTTGGTTAAGCATCTGCCTTAGGCTCAGGTCATGATTCCAGGGTCCTGGGATCAAGTCCTGCATTGGGCTCCCTGCTCGGCGGGGAGCCTGCTTCTCCCCCTGCCTGCCGCTCCTCCTGCCTGTATGCTCTTGCTCTCTCTCTCTCTGAAAAATAAATAAAGTCTAAAAAAAAAGGAAGAACAGAAAATGATTTTCAATTCTCTCCTAATATAAGAAGTGCAAATTAAAACTACTCCTTAGATACCATTTGAAGTAGCAAACTCACAACCATTAAAAAGCTTGGTAGCCCTGTCTACTGGCATTGTTGATGGGAAAGCAAAATGGTATCATATTATAGAGGAAAATTTGGCAATTCCTAACAAAACTACCCATGCATTTATCTATTGACCTCACAATTCCACTTACAGGAATTAATCCTGAAGATACACTTCTAACAATGTAAAAACACATATGCACAAGGTTATTCATTGCGACTTCGTGTGTAATTATAAAATATTGGGAATAAAACCAATTATCCATATATAGGAGATTGGTTAGATATGATGGAATAATATGCAAATACAATGAAGAAGAATGAGAAAGATCGCTATGAAAAGATAACTGCCCTTACTTAGTTTATATTTTCTATTATAAAATTCACAGATGATATAGAATTTGTAAGTTTTACTTTTTCATTTTGGCATCTATTATTTGCCCATGAAGGGAAGAGATTGTTGAAGAGCACGTTGTCCTTACCCTCAAGGAGTTTGCAAATGATGGGAGAGACAAATAGCTATATTCCACCAATTCCAAGATACACACTTTTTATGTTTTAATATCCCTTAAATCAGGATGCACCTTCAATGGACAGAATCTTAAAACAGGTGCTGGTCAGTTAATTTTTCTCTGCCAATGTCCAAAATGTTTCCACTATTTATCGCATTTACATTTTCTTTTTTCTGCATGCACAAGAGATACATGGTCTAAATTAAGTCTAAAAGAGTTGTTTCAGTAAGAATAAAATAAAAATGCTAACTGACAGTCATGTCCTAATTTTATTTGCTGCATGACTTTCTTAGTGGAATACAAAATAATGGCATGTCTTACAACTGATGGCATATTGGCCTGAATGAAATACAGTATTATTACAGTACGGAACCATAGATTTAAGAGCTGGTGAAACACACAGGGAGTACATATAAAACAAACTGGGGACTTATCAGAAAACGCAGAGGTAGCGGCAGTGGAGCTAAATTGTGGAGACTAAGCAAACAGGCCTACAGGAGAAGGAGGTTCATGCAGCATGAGCAAGGCAAGAAAGTATGACTGCCTCACACAGCAAGTCATGATGAGAAGACCACAAACCATTCTTTATGGCTGGAGTCAAAAGGTGAATGAATGTTAGCTGCATGGGTTGAAGCCTCAAACCCAGCTAAGGGAGGTTTGGAGGGGCCAAATTAAAAAAAAAAAAAAAAAGCAGTATGCTAAGCAAAAGAATTTGAATATTATCTTCCAAACTATTAGAAGTGATTCAAAGGCTTAAAGCAGGGGAAAATTAGAAAGAACAAAATTCAGTGTTGGAAGGATGGATTGGGAAAAACCCAGGCTGGAAACAGGTAGAAGCTGAGAAAGTTAGTGTTTGATAACCGAGAGAAGGGCTGAGCCCCAGAAGTAAAGCTACTGTAGCAGGAACACACAGAAGTACTGACATAAACACCAATAAAAATGTGAGAAGGTACTCAGCAATTAAAAAGAACAAACTACTGAAACATGCAACAGTGTTGATGAATCTCAAATGCATTATGTAAGTGAAAGAAACCAGACTCAAAAGGCTGTTTAAATCCATTTATATGCTTTAAATAGGGATAGAAAACAGATCAGTGGTTACCCGAGTCAGGGAGGGAGTGACTACAAAGAGGCACAAGGGAATTTTTTAAGCTGATGGAAATGTCCCATTATCTCAATTGTGATAGTGGTTATACAACCAAATGTATTTGTCATTTGTGACATACACAAATTTTACTATATGATTTTACTATATGTGAATTGCACCTCAATTGAAAAACAAAAAGAAAAACCTGAATTAAAAACAGAAACACCAAAGGGGTGCCTGGGTGGCTCAGTCAGTTAAGCATCCACCTTTGGCTCAGGTCATGATCTCAGGGTCCCAGGATGGAGCCTTGTGTCTCAGTCCCTGCTCAATGGGAAGTCTGCTCATCTCTTGCCCTCTGCCCCTCCCCCTACTCAAGCTTGCTCTCTCTCTCAAATAAATAAATAAAAATTTAATTTAATAAAAACAAAAAACACCAAAACTCTGATAAGGTGGAGCATAGACACATTAAGTCACGGATTGATAAGTCACGGATTGACTGTAGCTCCTTTTCTACTGCAAGAGCAGAGTTGAGTTGTTTCAACAGGGTCCACCTGGTCCACAAAGTCCAAAATATTTATGATCCAGCCCTTTAAAGAGTTTATCAACCCTGTTATAGAGTCATACCTCCCATTTGTTTGGCTCTCCTTAAAAAAAACCCCTTAAATGCCCATAGAAGGAATAGGAAGACAGTAACAGAATGTGCATAAACACTCTGTTCAGACTAACCAGAGGATAGAAATGAATTGTTTTCTAAATACATCCTGAATTTAATCTCTAAAAGAAGAGAGTATATATTCAGTTCTAAGTAACAGCCACAGATTGTTTTTAGAAATGTTCACAAAACCCTCCCATTATATTACACATCTTCTGATTCAACCTATTGTTTAAATTATATGTTTGATGGATATTTTTTCTTGTTAAAGTGATAAAAGACTGGCTTTTTATTTAAGTAATTAGCTAGCACTCTAAAACTGCTTCTTTATATAACTTCTACATGAAACAACTAGCTTCCCCATGTATTTGAGGTGTGAAGTGTGCATTCAAATAATTAGAGACGTTATTCATTTCTTTGAAGCTGCAAAATATGAATAATAAATCCTGTGGTATTTTTACATAAAAATAAAGCACAAGCACTATATGAAAATCTTAACATGTAAAGGAAAGAAATTTTACCGCCTGCCTAAAAACAATTTTGATATATATGAGTTGTATTCATTATTCATTTTTAAAATGAAGAAATGCAATAAAGTGTTAACATACATAGGCAATAATCACAATGGTGACTTTAAAATTAGTTGAGCATAATCTTAAGTCACCTTTTCCAATAATGGTGATATATTAGAGAGAGAGTCATCTATACTCTGTTGTTTCCAATAAAGTGCATTTGTGAAGCAACTTGGGGAGTATAGTTATAGTTTGTGGCTTTACAATTTGATTTGTAAATCTCCCTGTGTGTGTTAAGTGCCACCTGCTTATTAGTACCCTGATGAAATTTACTGAGGTAACTATTCCATACAATGTATAATACTTATAATTTTGTAATTATAAATAACATAATGCACTATAACTTATCTATGAAATTATGACAAACAACATTTAGTTATTGGTCCTTGTAGCATGACTCTGACATTACAGGCAAGAAATATGGAATCATATTCAATAAAAAGTCCTTTCGAATTAGAAGGGAAATTTTATTCTGGTAATCTTTAAATGTCTATATGCACTAAATTTTATACTTTGATGGTCTGCAATAAATTTTAAAGCTCATTCTATACAAAGGAGGTAGGAGAAAAAGCAAGGTCATTAACAAGGAGAATCTGAAGAAGACAAGAGATAGGAGCCTTAGTAATCCGGGGAGTTGAAAAGGATTGCTCAAGTCAACGATTTTAAAGTTCTTATGTGATGATGATATATATTGTTCTTTAAAAATAAATTTTATAATAGAAGAAATTTGAAGGAGCTGAGGTAAGTAAATACTTAGATAGCCTTATGAAGGTTAGTCTATGTGGGAAAAGAAAATACAAAGAAGACAGGAAGGATGACAGATGGTAGCAAAATAAGGAATCAAGAAAACAAGATGAGCTACACAGAGTCATGTAGAAAGTCAGCCTCAAGGTTGAATATTAACCATTTAAGTGGTCATAGCTATCTTAAAATCTTGATGAGAGAAAAGTATAAAGTCAAGGCAAAGACAAGAAGTGAATAAATAAATCCAAGACATAGAGCAGTGAAAACAAAGGAGAGAATGAAAGGATACTTTCCACTGTATTTGGATAAACAGGAAGAAGCAGAGATGGTAGATTAGATGGAAGATAGAAAAAAGGATTTGGTTTGAGTTTAGCTATAGGAAGAAAAACTTAACTAAAAATTAAAAATGACTCTATGATTTCAATATGTTTTAGATAGTGATTATTTTCATTAAAAGTCCCATGAATTTATTTGTTCTTAAAATTGTTATTGGAGTTGACTTGGCTTTTATCCAACTAGTACTTTAACAAAAGAAAGATATCTCAGATCTGGTGCTGTTTATGATGGTGTGGAAAGAAATCTGGAAACATGCCCTTATCTGGTTGTGAAGGAAAAGAATAATAACTTGGATTTCTTCAATACTACGAAATCACTGTCTTCAACACTAAAAAAAGAATAACCAGTTAAAAGAATGTGACCTAACACTTGAGCCAAGTGATTTAAAATTTTTATAACCTATTATAAAACTTACTTTATGTACTGCCACAAATTTGTGTTAAGGCTCTGTTTTTCTTTTTCTTCATATGAAATCCAGTTCTAAAAATAGTCAAGTCTAAAAATAAAGCAAAACCCACAGATTAAGTGTAGCTTTATACATGTACAAATAACAGGGAAATCTCCACATCTTCTAGGAAAACAGATGTTGGGTTACTTATTCCCACTAAATTCTCTATGTTGGCTCAAACTTTCAGAAATTTTTCATTAATATAGATTATATTATTATAAAATCCAAATCCATCTTTTTTTTTTTTTAAGATTTTATTTATTTATTTGACACAGAGTGAGCGAGCCAAAGAGCAAGCATAAGCAGGGAGAATGGCAGGCAGGGGAGAAGCAGGCTCCTCGCTGAGCAAGGAGCCGGACACAGGGCTTGATCCCAGGACTCTGGGAGCATGACCTGGGCTGAACGCAGCCGTTTAACTGACTGAGCCACCCAGGGACCACCAAACCCATCTTTAACTCTATTAAATTCATTCCTCTTTCCCAGAGAGATCAATGAGCTCTACTAATAAATGTGAAAATGTGAACAAAAGGAGTCTTATATTTGAGCTCAGGAGCTTGGTTTCTATCATGAAAACCAACTGATTAACAGTTTACAAAACTGCAAATGACCATTCAGTGCCTAATTTATGCTTTGATCTAGGTCATGGAAAGAAGCTATATGGAGAGAGATAGAAACAAACCTCACCTACATTTTTATATTTCTTTATCCTTTTCTGAAGTCTATGCTTTCAGAAACCACTTTTCTTCTAGGTATTTCTGTAAAGACTAATGAGCAGAAAAGCAAAACTGGAAAAGGGGTTTCCAGAATATGCAATTAATTTGCATAATTATCTCTGTGCCAATTTTCCCAATCCTTAATGGTAGAATTCTCCAACCTTTGTTTATTCATCAATCAACAAACTGAACAAGAAAGTAAAAAAAAAAAAAAAATTAAAATAGTACTTTTATTAGCTTGTTGTCACTCTCCAAAAATATGTAAAAAATCTGTTCTTGGCCTCTTAAACTAATTCTTTCACATATAAAGAAAACATTCTCATGGCAGGATACTTTGGGTAATTTTCCAGCGGAGCTGAGACCTGAGTTGGTGGATACATACATACTCTCTTACTTGGTTCTTCTTTTAATGACTAGCAGAATGAGGTGACCATAATTTTCACAGCGCAAGCATATAATCTTAGGATAATTAACCACTACCAAATCACCATAAACTGACTATAGAAACCTAATACAGAAACAGTATTATCTGGAAAAATTTATAAGGCTAAATTATCTTCAGCTTTCATTAGAATAGGAGTTTTTTTTAATGTGGAGAAAATGATCATGTGTCTAATTTTAGAAAAATAGTAAAAATAAATTAGACTAATAATAATCATAAATTAGGCTGGGGTCATAGAGAAAAGAAATATTATCCTCAAAAGGTCTTCTCCATATGATTTCAAAGCAATGGCAGCTGGGAAATAAATTATGCTTGTATTTATCCTTGACTTTGAGTGGAATATAAAATATATGAGGAAAATTCAAGTAATGTGGCAAATATATTAGTGATTTGGAGTTCCCCCCAATTATTTGGTAGAAAAGTATTTGCATTGGAAATTGGAAAGGTTAAGCAGTTGGTGAGGTGATAAAATGTCATCTTCAGATCACTTCTAACATGAGCTATGTAAGGGCAGAGATACATGAACTAGCATACTGAGCTAACCATCTGCCCTCTGCTTTCTGCAAAGACATTGAGAGGAGTGACTTCATAAGATGGCAGGGTATTCTTCATGGCATCTTCCATATATTAAAGTTTAAGATAAACTCCCTCTCCCAATTTCCTTAATTCTCTCTAAAAGGCCAGTAGGTCTATAGTCAACTTATAAAAACTCATTTCAAAATATATTTTCAGTGGGTTCCAAGACTTGCCACCTCCTGTACAGTGTAGAAATTTCTTTTCTTTTCTCTACATGTTTATATCTAAAGACCAAGGATATCACTACTATTTTAATCTCATCACCTTTGTTTTCTTCATGATTTTATAAACTTGGATCATATGCTTCTTCATAGATTTTATTTAAACTCTGGCCAATTCAACCAATAGGCACAAAGCAATCTAAAGCAGCACTGAAAGGAATCTTCTCAACACTGAAATATGAGCTGCCAACATTTTCTATAACCCAAAGTCATAATAAGTAACTGGTTTAAATGTCATTTTTAAAAAACAAAGACAATCTTAAGGTTCAGTATATTTAGTGTCAGTAACATTAAGAAAGTTTAACTGAAAAATAAACTAAAAATGCAAAATACGACCTAAAACGTTAAGTAAATAATATCACATCTACTTCGAAAATTGTTCAAAGAATAAAAACAGAGACTCTGCTGTAAGTGAAAAGATATCATAACCACCCAAAGACTAACACACAGAATCAATAAATTAGTAGGATAAAAATGTCTTAGGAGGTACCATTACAAACAAATACATGAGAGAAAATTGTACTCTGTAAAATTACCAGATGTAAGTTTGCTTTTTATCATACTATATACAACATGTACATTCACAAAAATAATCTATTCAAAAATACTTAGGAATAAATTTAACCAAGAAGATAAAAGACTCGCAGACTGAAAACTATAAAATGTTACTGAAATTAAAGAAGACAAATACCTGAGAAGACATTCATGTTCACAGACTGAAAGACTTAATATTAAGATAACAATATTATCCAAAGTGATCTATAGATTCAGTGCAATCTCTATCAAAATCTCAACAGCATTTTTTTTCATAAATAGAAAAACTTAGCCTAAGATTCAAATGGAAACTCAAGGGACCCTGAATATCCAAAACAATCTTGGAAAAGAAAACAAAGTTGGAAGTCTCATACTTCCTGACTTTAAAACTTACCGCAAACCTATAGCAATCAAAAAATAATGATATTGACATAAGAACAGACAGATAGACCAAGGGAACAGAGAAGAGAGCCCAGAAATAAACTCTCGCATATATGGTCAATTGATTTTTGACAAGGATGCCAAGACTATTCCAAGAGGAAAAGACTGTCTTTTCAACAAATTGTGCTGAGAAAACTGGATATTCACATGCAAATGATTTGAAGTTGGACCCTTACTTTTCACTGTATACAAAAATTAATTCAAAATGGATCAAGGGATCGAAGACCTAAATGTGAGACCTAAAACTATAACATTCTTGGAAGAAAACAGAGGGAAAATTCATGATGTTGGACTCGGCAAAGCTTTATGGTATATAACACCAAAAACATAGGCAACAATCACAAAAAGATAAATTAGACTTTGTCAAAATTAAAAACTTCTGTGCATCAATGGATAGTATGAACAGAATGAAAAGACACCTACATAATGGGAGAAAATATATGCAAATCATGACTGAAAACGGGTTATTATCCAGAATATATAAAGAACTCCTACAACTCAGCAACAAAAAGACAACCCAATTGGAACATAGGCAAGGAACTTGAATAGGCATTTCTCCAAATAAGACAGACAAATAGCCAGTAAGCACATGAAAAGATGCCTAATCTCATTAGTCATTAGGGAAATGCAAATCAAAAGTACAAGGAGTTACCACTTCACACAATACTGGTGAGAATGCAAAATGGTGCCACTGCTATGGAAACCAGTTTAACAGCTCCTCAAAAAGTTAAATATATAATTACAGTATGGTTCAGCAGTGTCACTTCTAGGTATATACCTAAAAAAACTAAAAGTAGGGACTCAAATAGGTACTTATACAACAATGTTTATAGTAGCATTATTCACAATAATCGAAAGATAGATATAACCAGAGTTTTCATCAACATCTGAATAAACAAAAAGTAGTATATTCATACAAAAGAATATTACTAAGCCATAAAAAGAAATAAATTCTGATATATGCTATAACATGAATGAACCCTGAAAACATCATATTAAGTAAAATAGAGACAAAATGACAAAAAGTGTATGATTCTATTTAAAAGAGGTACCTAGAATAGGCAAATTCATAGGGACTGAAAGTAATATAGAGGTTACCAGAGTCTGGGGAGAGGTGGCAAGTTATTGTTCAATGAATATAGAACTTAGAATAAAAAAGTTCTGGAAATAAGTCAGACAAACAAAGACAATACCGTATGATTTCACTTACTTACACGTGGAATCTAAAAAACAAAATGAATAAACAAACAAAAAGCAGAAATAGATCTGTAAACACAAAGAACAAACCGGTGGTTGTCAGAGGGGAGGAGATGGAAGGATGGACAAAATGGGTGAAAGGGAGAGGGAGATACAGGAAAGAAAAAAAAAGTTCTGAAAATAGATAGTGGTGATGGTTACACAACACCTAATTCCAGTGAACTGTATACTTAAAAATGATTAAAATGGTAAATTTTATGTATATTTTTCCACAATAAAAAAACAGTCTACTCAATTAATACCTAATTATCTCCCATTGCTGCTGAAACCCATTTTGTTTAGATTTCCAAATTACTACTAAATGTGTTCTGTGTGTGTGTGCACATGCAGGTAAATTGAATCTCTCTTGAAAAGCAGACCCCGATATGTTGTGCACACAAGATATCCTAGAAGGCACTTTCAAAAGTTCCAAATAATTATCATTATACTCCAATTTGATTGTTGCTATTTATGTACATCAAAATTAACAGGTCATAACTCAAGGAAGAATACTCATAAGTTCTCCTGATGGTCCAAATATATATGTTTATAGTCCAAGTGCTAAAAATGAATCTCATACCTGATAGAGCATGATGGGTTCTATGTTGTATCCTAAATTATCTGCAAAGTTCTTAGCAATGACTGTTTTTCCACAACCCTACAAATGGAAATAAAATCATTCAAGGGATAAGTCAAAACAACCAAAAGCCAGGAAAGAGAAATCTGCAGTGAAACTGCTATTCTTACTTTTCCTCCAATTAAACATATGTCCTTAACCATGTGAGACTGCATCATCTCAGCCAGTAGTTGTTTATGGCTTAAAGTTTGTATAAAATGGTCTGATGCACAAGGCTGATTTATTGGCCTGGTCCCAGCTGGCACCTATAATTAAAGAGAAGCAAATATAATATGCATATATTTTTCTCAAAACATTAGTAAAGGGTAGCACATAACTGCCATTTAGAAGCCCTTAATAATTCCATGCTCATTTCAATTCTATACTTGTTTTGATATTTCAATAAAGCAACAACTATTTTCTCATTCACAGATCTGATCATTACCATCAGCCCTCCAAATCGATCATCCCTCTAAAATTAAAGCCCAGTGCTGTCAAATGTTTTCATACGGATGTCATTTTCAGACTATTTATAACTTATAATAACAATGTCACTACTTGAGAATGAAGGTTTTTGTCCAAATTCCAGTCAGTGCTAAGTACAGAATTTGGAGTCAGTCTACTGGGACTCTCCAAAGTCATCAATGATCTCCTGATTTCTAAAATCCATGTCTACAAATCCACTTCCACTCTTAGTTCACCACTCAGAAGCATCTGTTCTTAAAATCTCTCTTCCTATCCCTCACACCTACTTCTTTTATTTCCTGTCTCCTCCTTATTAGTCTCCTGGGGACCCTATGAGGAGATTTTCATGTTCTGCTGAGGACTCGGTACTTGATCATACTATACCACAACCTGAACCCTACAGAACAGTAAGTCTGAAAATGACAAGATCAGATTTGAGTTTAGGAAAGATCATCCTGGTGGTAACACAGAAGGCTGACTGGCAGAGATTAGAGGCAATGAGGTCAGGGAGCCATTACCAAAGGGAAGCAAATAATTAAAGCTTGCTTATACCTCATGCCTCCAGACATACTGTTTAAACTGCCGAAAGTGTCCTATCACCCTCCCACTCCTGAGCCACCAGAAAACTCCTATGTCATCCTACAAGACTCAGGTCACTCTATATCCCCACAGAAATTCCAATGCAGTCCATAGTCATCTGTCTCTACTGAGACCATCAGCCTAGTGAGGTCACTCATCTGAAGGAGACAGAAGAATATAATGAAAAGCGATCCTGTCTAGAAGTCTCATCTGTGACATTTCTTAGCTGGTGACCATTGGTGACTCAAATACCCTCTACACATCTCAGCTTTCTTTTTTATCTTTAAAGATTTTATCTATTTATTTGACAGAGAGAGATACAGCAAGAGAGGGAACACAAGCAGTGGGAGAGGGAGAAGCTTCCCACTGAGCAGGGAGCCCGATACGGAGCTTAATCCCAAAACCCTGGGATCATGACCTGAGTCAAAGGCAGGCGTTTAACGGCTGGGCCACCCAGGCACTCCTACATCTCAGCTTTCTAATCTATAAAATGGACCTAATAAAACTTGCCTCCAGGGTTATTGGGGGATTTAGTGGCATAATATACGCAAAGAGACAAATATAGTGACAAATACAGAGTGGGGACTAATAACTCTTTTTTTAAAAAAGATTTTATTTATTTATTTCACAGAGGGAGAGAGATCACAAATAGCCTGAGAGGCAGGCAGAGAGAGAGGAGGAAGCAGGCTCCCTGCTGAGCAGAGAGCCTGATGTGGGCCTCGATCCCAGGACCCTGAGATCATGACCTGAGCTGAAGGCAGAGGCTTTAACCCATTGAGCCACCCAGGCGCCCACTAATAACTCTTAATACAGAGCCTGGCTTATAGTAGACATAATCAATATTCAGTCTGATGAATGAATAAATACAGCAACATTAATAAATATTAATAATACCACATTAAAGCATGCAGAAAGTTTATAATTAAAGCGTGCTCTGGCACATAAGGCAAGCATTTCTCTTTCCTACATTCACTTACAATTCATTTAAGTCTGTGTTTTTCATGCTGTGTTTTCTAGGGACAGTTTCTCATCGCCTCTTGGGGGTTCTCAGGGCCCTCAAAGGGTTACAAGAAAGGGAGTCAGAGCAAGCAGATGGAGCTCTGTGACCAAATATCCTTCCCTTCTTCTAAACACTGCGAAACTAGAATAGCTCCTCTTTTAAATAGTGCATGTAGCTAAGAACAATTTTATTTGAAAAGAGTGTTCCTTAGCTGCTAAAATATGTTTGAAAACACTATTTCTTACCAAGGACTCGGAATACGCAATGCTCTTTATTCAGTACTTGACTTGATTTTCCCAGAGGTCAACTCTGGTTTTTGATGAAAGGTTAACCCCATGTTTCTCCTGAACTTTTCTAGTTTACAGACATACATGACTGTGGAGACATAGGTAAATACAGATACAGAAATATAGATGTGACCCCACAGAACCAGAGATTTATAAGGAGATCATAAACCCAACTTAGGTCATAAAAATGGGCAGAACAAAGCACATCTTAGTATAAAGCTTGATCCGTTACCTGAATGGTCACCTCTTTTTCTGCTATCCGGATAGTCACGTTAGCTTGGGGGGCAGGGCTCTCCACCAGCCTCTCCACTCTCACTACCTCTTTAGGAAGCACAGAGCTTTCTGCATCTTGGAGTTCAAAGCGCTACAAAATTACAAGTAACTAAAATTACTTTTTATTTTAGTATTAGTGTTGGATATCCAGAAGACTCCATCTTATTTAGAACTGAAACTCACTCTATATTATAAAAGTAGAGGTAAAAAATTAATGAGAATTTTTCCCTGTTTTTACAAATGCCATTTTCCTTAAGCCAATTACTAAGGTTATATGCAAATAGTTCCTAAATTTTACTAAATGACAGGAAAGGGAGTCACTGAACTCCTGAACTGGTAACAGTTTGCAGCCTACACTACTTGTTAATCAAAGGTTCCAGTTCCCTGGAAAGGACAGAGACTCTTGACAACATGTCGTAGTAAAATAAGACTTACTTTGGTTGACTTCTTAAATCAACTGACATTAATGTTGCCTGAAATTCATGAAACCAGAACTTCCTGGACACCATTCTGCTGTTTTGCTTGTGTGGTTAGCCTAACTGATTACAATAAATTATAACAGTCTTCCACAGTGTCTGGCACAGTGCCTGCTATGGTGTATGTTCTCAGTATTTGTCAAACTGAATGTAAAAGACCAAGACCACTGATTCTTTTTCCACATGGATGAGTTATCAATGCTCTAATGCTTGGTTACAGCCCTCATTCCAGCTGGCTATATAAAAAACACAAACAAGTATATGGAAGATGAGAATACTAATTGAAAATTAATTAAATCCTATGCCCTAGAATAATAGCATGTTCAACATGAAAAGCTTAACTCATTTTTGGTATTAAACAGGTAGAAATGATCCCCCCCCCCCGCCAAAATCTTACCTTAGTTTTAGAACATTATCACTAGAGTGAAAGAACTGAACCTCAGTGCAAGAACAGATCACTACTTACTCAGCAGAATGACCCAACTCCAGAAAATAGATTTGGGGGAAGAAAATTATCTTCAAACTCAATGTTCTAAGCCAAACAACCCAATTCAAGTCTTTTTAATGTCAGAAGTACTTAGGACAATCATTTACTCCTTTACGCAAACCTAAGAAAAATTGTCTATTTGTGCTACCATTAAAAAATGTAAGTCTTATATAGTATACCTTTTATACATGCAAATTCCCAGAGTATCACGTAATTTGGTAGGAGCTGCTTTCATGGTATAGACAAATAACAATTATTGACAATTTAATTTCATGCAAAAAAAATGTTACACTGTGTTTTAAGGGAGGTTCAATAGGAAAGGAGTAAGGTCTTAGTCAAGTAATTAAATTCATTAGAATTGAGAACCTAGAACCGTTAAATTCTAAGAAAACAAATATGTTAGCTAAAGGTATGTTTTTAACCCTACCTATAATAACGTCAGCCTAACCTGATATAGGGCTGATTGCAGAGCACTTATATTCCAGAAATGAACACTAATGCCTTGAACCACTTGCTATAACTGGTTATGTCCTTATAAATAATTCAAGCTAAAATATTTCAGTAGAATCAAAATAGGAGGCTAGAATACCCTAAGATAGTAAAAGAACTCAAGTTGCAAGATGAATTACCATCTGCTGGCATAGGAAATTTAAAGGACTGTTAATCAGAAAGGTAACTGAGGAGTAAAATACATATATAATTCTCATAGACTACATGTCAGTAAGAAATAGAAAGTCAAATAAACCAAAGTTCATTTACTTTACTATTTTACATTAATGAGTAGCTCCGATTCTGGAATGTCAATTAAACAATACTAATGTATTTTTTGGTAAACTTTCTTTGGGATTACATTATTTGAACTTTGAAATATAATTTAATAAAAGGAAACATTAATTACATGTTGATCTGCAAGGCCTCCATACTCACCCTCACAATTCCCAATCCTGTCCCTCCAAAGTATTCATTTTCTTTATACCTTTTTCTAGGTTGTGGAGCACTAAAAAAAGAAATTCTCCATACCCTATTTCCTGGCTACCAAAAAAGTATGCAGCCGTTAGTCTCTGCTAGGCTCCTTCCCAAAGTCAATCAGCAACTAATACAAACCAACACTACTCTCCCTTAGGAGTCATCAGAACCAATTCGTTCCTGTGTCAGCAGGTCGTCTAGCTGCCTCATCCAACCACAACAGAGCCTTCAGGCACATACTCCTCCATTCGTCGCTAGACTATAAACTCCACCGACAAAATTAAAATATATCTATTTGGTTCACTCCAAACCTCCAGAACCTAGAATCATACATGGGGCATAGTCAGTGGTCAATAAATGTTTGTTACATGAACAAACAAATGAAATCCCTTCCCTTTAATCCTCAAAATCATCTATATTTTCATCAATCCTCACTTCTTTTCCCACCATCTCTGTAGAAAGGTCTTCTGCTTTAATTATGAGTGAATGGAAAGCCACTGGAAGTCTGCTTACTCCATCTCAGTTAATGATAACTCCATCATTCCAGATGCTGGGTAGAAAAATATGTTCTTCCATCATTCCAAACCAAGGCACAATGGTGCTCTGGAAATGTCCTTTCCTGCCTCTCCCAGACCATATTTCCATAAATATTTTCCATGTATTCTACAGATTACAGCTCTTCTTCCTATGAAGATCTTTGTCTTCCCATTTCAAGAAACAAATAAAAAGTCATTTCTTGATTCTACATAATCCTTGAGTGACCCACCATCTTTTTGCTTCTCACTATCAAATTTATGTTACAAGTAGTATATAATCACTGTTTCCAGTTCCTCATCTCCAATTTAGTATTCAGCCTACTGATTTTTTTGGCTGGCGTTCCCACCACTCCACTAGCATTGTTCCTGTTAAGTTCACCAGTAATACCCTATTTGCCAAAGTAACTGACTAAATAAATAAGTTTTCCTCCTATTTTATTGCTCCTCCCTTCTCAGTCTTTCTGGAAGGTTCTTCTTCATTTACTGGGTCAGTGCATATCAGGGTACTTCAGGAGTGGACCTTTTATATTTTCTATGTTCACTTTTTAAATAATCTCATCCAGTTTCAGACTACCAAGCATCTATATGCTGACTACTCTTCCTCTGCCTTATTTTGAAGGTTCTTGGCACACTGTCCAATCCTTAAGTGTTGTCTCTTCCAGCGTTGAGTCTTCAAGCAGTATTTCTTTTCACCATATATGCTCTTCTTTTGTTCTTTCATCCGTGTGATCAATTCAACTATCACCCGTACATTACAGACACCCAAATATTATCTTTAATATCAAAATAACTCCAGATCCATACCCATGTTTTCAAGTCTATTAGACAGACCCACTCAGTCCTACCAAGAAGGACCAAGAGCTAAGACATGGCATTAGAATACCAAATGTACTTGTTACTACACTGTAACAAAAGTATACCATTCTCAAAGTATAGCAAATTCAGAGGAAGAGTATTTTCTTTAAGATGTCAACTAAAAACTGGGAGTGATTTTATGACTACAGAAACATCCTCTCAGACTATCAACATCATATCATGAGCACTATCTGAGGAATGAAAGACATTTTAGCCATTTTTGTAGCTTGCATAGGAAAAAAAAAAAAAGGTGTTCCAAATTTTAGCAGACTGCATTTTCAGTGAGTAATAATTTTTCCTTAATCCAAATGGATATCTAATTCAGATTCAACTATCCATTAATTTCTATAACAATGTAGGTCAGAAAATGATTATCAAGGAAAAGTTATTACATGTACATATGTACATTCCTGGTCTGCCATTATAATAGATATTTCTAATTCTTAGTTCAATATTTTTTCTAATTCAACAATACTGCCTTAATTTTCACCTCTCTTAATTCAAAATTATTTGAGGATATATAAAATTTTGTTCATCTGTGAATATTAGCTTGAGAAAATAGAGAAACTGAGAGTAACAAATGGGCCACATAGACTGTCCCAGAGCAGATTACAAGAATTACACCAATCACTAGACCGCTACCATTTTTAAGGAGAGTGATTTAATATTCTGATCTGGTTGTATGAGTCAGTGTGTAATGATCTTCCAAAAAATAAAGTTCTTTAGGTTCAGACAAATGAATTTAAGCTCTCCACCCACCCTTATTTATCCACTAAGAAGTTGGAAAAAGAAGTACTGTTCCTTAACTAGCTATATAAACTATTAAGGCAAGAAAAGATAACCACTTTACTAACCTTATCTAAGTAATATCATTCCCTTTTCACTTTTTAGACTCTAAAATGAAATTTAGATTATTTTCTGTTTGTAATATAGACCTTCAGTCATTTTTTTCTGTTCCCCATAATTATAAAGGTCAAAAAAAGGTCAAATAAAATGAAACAATACTAGCTACTTTCTTTAGAAAACTCAACTCCTTAAAGGTATTCTATAACTTTAACTTATTTATATGAGTAGCTGGTATGTTTGTTTTTTTTAATTCTAGTAGAGTTAACATACAGAGTTATATTAGTTTCAGGTGTACAATATAGTAATTCAACACTTCCATATACTACTCGGTGCTCATCATAAGTGTACCTCCAATCCCCTTCACCTATTCTAGCCATACCCCTCTGGTAATCATCAGTTAGTGCTCTACAAGTAAGAGTCAGTTTTTTGGTTATTAGTCTTTTTTTTTCCCTTTGTTCATTTGTTTTGTTTCTTAAATTCCACATATAAGTGAAATCATATGGTATTTGTCTTTCTCTTACTGACTTATTTAAATCTCTTATCATTACATTATACTCTCTACTTCATCCATGGCAAGATTTCATTCTCTTTCATGGCCGAGTAATAAATATTACATTGTATATCTAACTGCACCAGTTTGCAGTTCCACCAACACTGTACAAGTGTTCGTTTTGCTCCACATCCTTGCCAACACTTGTTGTTCCTTGTGTTTTTGATTTTAGCCATGTTCACAGGTCTGAGGTGATATTTCACTGTGGTTTTGATTTGCATTTCTCTGATAATGAATGACGCTGTGTATCTTTTCAGATGTCTGTTGGCCATCTGTACTGCATGTCTTCTTTGCAGAAATGTCTGTTCATGTCTTCTGCTCATTTTTTAATTGGACTGTTTGGGGTTTTTTGGTGTTGAGTTGTACAAATTGTTTATTTATCTTGGATACTAACGCTTTATTGAATATGTCATTTGCAAATATCTTATCCCATTAAGTAGTTTGTTTTTCGGTTTTCTTGACTGCTTGCTTTGCTTTGCAGAAGCTTTTTATTTTGATGCGGTCCCAATAGTTTATTTTTGCTTTTGTTTCCCTTGTCTCAGGAGACAAATCTAGAAAAATATTGTTATGGCTCATGTCAGAGAAATTACTGCCTGTGATCTCTTCCAAGATTTTTATGGCTTCAGATCTCACATTTGGGTCCTTAATCCACTTTGAGTTTATTTTTATATATGATGTAAGAAAGTGATCCAGTTTCATTCTTTTGCTTATAGCTTCCAGTTTTCCCAACACTATTTGTTGAAGAGACTGTCTTTCTCCCATTGCCTATTGCCTACTTTGTCAAAGATTAGTTGATCATTTAACTGCAGGTTTATTTCTGGGCTATTTTATTCTATTGATCTATGTGCCTATTTCTGTGCCAGTACCATACTGCTTTGATTACTATGACTTTGTAGTATATTTTGAAATCTGGGATTGTGATCCCAGTTTTGTTCTTTTTTTTTTTTAAAGATTTTATTTATTTATTTGACACACACAGAGAAAGATCACAAGTAGGCAGAGAGGCAGGCAGAGAGAGAGGAGGAAGCAGGCTCCCCGCCAAGCAGGGAGCCGGATGCGGGGCTGGATCCCAGGACCCTGAGATCATGACCTAAGCCGAAGGCAGAGGCTTTAACCCACTGAGCCACCCAGGCACCCCTGTTCTTTTTCAAGATTGCTTTGGCTACTTCAAGTCTTTTGTGATTGCATACAAATTTTAGGATTGTTTGTTCTAAATACTGTTGGTATTTTGATAGGAATTGCATTAAATCTGCAGATTACTTTAAGTAGTATGAACATTTTAACAATATTTGTTCTCCAAATCCATGAACATGGAATGTTTTCTGTTTGTGTTATCTCCAATTTCTTTCATTAATGTTTTATAGTTTTCAGAGTACAGGTTTTTTTGCTTCCTTGGTTATGTTTATTCCTAGATATTTTATGATTTGGGGTACAATTATAAATGAGATTTTCTTAATTTCTACTTCTGCTTCTTCGTTCTTAGTGTATAGATACGCAAAGGATATCTGTATATTGACTTTGTATCCTGTGGGTTTACTGAATTCATTCATCAGTTCTAGTAGTTTTTGGTAGTCTTTAGGGTTTTCTCTATATAATATCATGTCATCTGTTAATAGTGAAAGTTTTACTTCTTCCTTACCAATATGAATGCCTTTTACTTCTTTTTGTTGTCTGAATGCTGTGGTTAGGATTTCCAGTACTATGTTGAATAAAAGTTGCAAGAATGGACATCCTTGTCATGATCCTGATCTTACAGGAAAAGCTCTCCATTTTTCACCACTTAGTAAGATGTTAGCTGTGGGTTTTTCATATATGGCCTTTACTATGTTCAGGTATGTTCCCTCTACACCTACTTTGTTAAGGATTTTTATCATGAACAGATTTGTACTTTGTTAAATGCTTTTTTTCTATCTGTTGAAATGATCATATGTTTTTTATCCTTTCTCATATTGATGTGATGTATCATGTTGATTTGTGAATATTGAAGCACCTTGCATCACAGGAATAAATCCCACTTGATTGCAGTGAATGTTTTTTTTTTCATGTTGTTGGGGCTCTCTGTGGCTCCTGGATCTGAATTTCTGTTTTTTTCCCATATTCAAGAAGTTTTCAGCTATTATTTCTTCAAAATAAATTTTCTCCCCCTTTTCTCTCTCTTCTCTTTCTGGGATCCCTACAATGCAAATGTTATTATGCTTGACAATGTTACTGAGTTCCCTAAGTCTACTTTCATTTTCTATTATTTTTTTCTCTCTGTTGTTCAACTTGATTGCCTTCCATTACTCTGTCCACCAGACCACTGATCCATTCTTCTGCTTCCTCTCATCTACTATTTAGTGTGCCTAATGTATTTTTAATTTCAGTTACTGGATTCTTCAACTTTGATTGGTTTTTTATTTTCTATCTCTTTGTTAAAGGTCTCACTGAGGTCCTCCACTCTTTTCTCAAGTCCAGTGAGTAGCTTTATGACCATTAGTTTAAATTCTATATCAAGCATATTACTTATTTTCATTTGTTTACCTCTTCTGCTGTGAATTTGTCCTGTTCTTTAATTTGGGAAATATTCCTCTGTCTCCTCATTTTGTCTAACTCTTTGTATCTGTTTCCATGTGTCAGGAAAGTCAGCTACATCTCCAGCTCTTAAAAGTAGTGGCCTTATGAAGAAGAGCCCCCACAGTCCCCTGTTCACCAGAACCTGGCACTCCAGAGGCGTCTCCTACGTGTTTTGTGTGTACTCTATTGTTGTGGCTGAACCATTTTGCCTTCAATCCAGTCATCTTCAATGGCTCTCCTTCCCTGTTGTGGGCAGGGTTTGATCCCTGTGTTGTTAGTAGACCAGGCTGGGCCACCTTGAGTCAGTCTGGGGCAAGAGTCACTTTGCTGTGGTGCTCACACCTGTTGGAGCTGCTTGCACACTGCCAGGCTGGTGGTGGCACTACTTTGGGTGTGCTCTGGCCAGGATGTATTGGAGGGGGTGTGTCCACAGAATGCAGGACAGGGCGCACTGTTAGCAAGTTAGGTAGAGTGTATTGGTGCTCTAAGGTATCCACGTACCTAGGCTTGGGGGGGGGGTAAAGAAATGGTACCTGCCAGCGTTTTTGTTCTTGGAGAGGTCTACCAAGCATCCTTATTTCTCCAGTACATACTCTGAAATTAGCAAACAAATCTCCCTCCCATACACCCCAGTATTTTTCAAACTGCTGTTTCTATGCTGCATCTCTGTGGAACTATTTGGAATGTTGTCTCTTTAAGGGTGGGGACTCAAATTCCTATCACCCTCCCAGAGCTGAGCCCATAGCATTTTCCAAGTTCCAGTGCTAAGCCCTGCTAATTTTAAGAACTCACAAAATCAGCCCCTCTGGTTTTCAAAGTCAAATGTTATGGAGAATCTTCTCCCCTGTGCAGGTCTCTGGTGCCTGGGGTACCTGCTGTGAGGGCCTGTTCTTTTCCGCTCTCTGAGCCCAAGGTGCTGTTCCCTACCACAGATAGTCGCCCAGGTCCATTTACCTTCTGACCACATCTCTGCCCTTCCTACCCACTTCCATGTGGCCTCTTCCCCATATTTAGCTGTAGACAGTGTGTTCCGTCCAGTTCTCAGGTTGTTTTATGGGTTATTTACACTGAAGTAGGTGTTACCCAGTTTTATCCGCAGAACAAAGTGAGCTTAGATCTTCCTATTCCTCCATCTTCACAGGAAGTCTAATTTGTAGAACTAGTTTTGAAATTAGAGATCGGAAACGCATCCAAGTGGCTTCTTTATAAAAATAAATACCTTTGTCCATAACTGACTCTTCTCTCAGTTGTGTCACGAAGTTTACATTGCTTCATTTTATCAGACCTTCCCATGACATTTTCTTCATCCTTGAATATCTTCTCTCAGTTGTGTCACGAAGTTTACATTGCTTCATTTTATCAGACCTTCCCATGACATTTTCTTCATCCTTGACTATTTACCCTTTTTCCACAGGAATTGGGCACTGTGCTGATGGGCATCGAGGGAGTACATCTGTAATCACCACCTTTTTTTTAAACACTAGGTGTTCTATTTCAGTTACCAATTGTTCAGATGTTGATTAGTTCAGATGTTGATTAAATCAAAGATGAATTCTAGTTCTTTCTTTTTTAGTGCCTAGAATAAAACTTAAAGTGAACTATATAGTTATATTTTTCCCTTGCTTCCTTATGCTTTTCATTTAAATTCTGTCCCCAACTATAGTTCTCAGCATCTATGAGGAAGAGTTTTTTATTAGTTTAATTTTTTATTACTATTATTATCACTATATCATTATTGACACCAACAATCAATGAAAATAACATTTCTTTGCTAGCTGATACGTGGAGAAAAACCTGCTAAAGTATCTAGAATCTACTTCTGAGTTCTCACTATTACTACCTACATAAAGAATACTTATTTCTGTACCCTCTTTGTAGATTCTGGGATAGGGGAGAAACAAATACCACTCTATTTGCCTAAGGTTGTAAAATCCGGGCTCCAGAAAATGAAGGGCCTATACATATAGAAACAACTTAGTGAAAACTGTCTTTTGTGAAAAGGAATTAATTTGGGTAAGTCAATAAATCTCTGCCAGGAGTCAACATGCTCAAATATATAGTTATAAGATACCATATATTATGACTGGCCCTTTAGAAAATACTACCATTAAGCTATATAATGAGAAAATTATGCCACACATACTTTGAAAGAAAATCATGCTCCATATATTACGAACCACTTAAGATAAAAATAAGAACTTCATTAGTTTAAATGACAGGTCTATAGCCATTTCCACAGTTTTATATAAAGTGCTTACTTGCAAATTAATAATTTAAGTTATAGGCAGATAAATTTTACCTTAGTGCCATATGAGCTATATATTTGTTTTTAAATTTTTTTATATTTGTTTTTAAATTTTTTTTATTTTGAAACATGTCCTAGTGGATATTCACTTCTTGAAATGTTTTATCTTAAAATAATTTCAAATTTACAGGAAAGTTGAAGGATTTAGTTGTACGAAGAGCTTCTGTTTTGCCTTCACTCAGATTTCCCCAGTGATCACCACTGTAGCACATTTACTCCCTCCCTCCTACCCCCAGCAGCACCCCCACACCAGACCATTATCATTGGTCTTTTACTGAACCACTGAACAGCAAGCTGCAGATATGATGCCCCATCATCCTGAAACATTCTAGTTCATATTTCCTAAAATAAGAACTCTGGCCAATGTAATCAACACATAAGCTTCCAAATCAGGAAATCATTTTAATAGAACATGGCTATCTAATCCACAGACTGTATTCAAGTTTAACTAACTGTGTCAGCAATGTCACTTTTTCCTATCTGGTCCAGGATCCAACGTAGGAGCACATGCTGCATTTAACTATCATATCTCTTCAGTCACTTTTAATCTGAAGTAGTTTCCTCAGTTTTTTCTCTTTTATGGACTGGACAGTTCTAAAGAATACAGGACTTTTCATTAAGTAAGATGGCCCTCAACCTAGGTCTATACCATCCTTTCTCATGGCCAAACTCACACCATGAATCCTTATCCAGAATATTCCTGAAATGAGGCTAAGCCCTTCTCTGCTCAACGCTGAGGAGGGACATAATGTCGATTTGTCCCACCTGGTAAAGTTGGCATTTACCATAAAAGTATCATCTTCCTGTTTTGCAGTCAACTAAGTATTTTGGTAGGAGATATTCTTACATTACATCAATATCCTATACTTTTTTTTTAAGACTTTATTTATTTATTTATTTTGAAGAGAGGGAGAGAGAACACATGCATGCATGCACATGCGCGCATGCAGTGGCGGTGAGGGAGAGACTCAAGCAGACTCCTGCTGAGTGTGGAGCCTGATGTGGGGCTCAATCTCATGACCCTGAGCCAAAATCAAGAGTCAGATGTCTAACTGACTAAGCCATCCAGGCACTCCAATATCCCATTCTTCACAGAGCATCTACCCACTAGCTTTAAAAATTTGATGACCTCCTGCCTAAATCAACTACCACACTAATGGTTGCCAAATGGTGATTTTTCTTCTCCCCCTTGTATTTATTTATTCATTTATATCAATATGAACTTAGATATTCCTATTTTGTTCAATGGTTAATGATCGTTATCATTGTTTATTTCGATGCTTAAGGGAGCCACTTCAAGCTGGCTCCTCTGTCACTTTGGCACATCAATATCATTTGTTAGACATTTCCTTCTTTCTGGTACAATAAGATGATCCCAGTTCATTTCATTGTGTACTTTTCCTGTGCTGAGGTTGAACCAGCCCTACTTTTGAGGAGTCCTGATTCCTTTTAGTTTAGGAAGTGTGGTATTTAGGAACCAATGTCTCAGTGACTGGCATGATCATTGCCACTGGAGTGTCAGTTTTTAGGCCTCCTTAGAGGAGAGAGCTAGAAAGTATGTGTCTGCATTCACATATACACGCACTATCTGTATCTATTACTCTGTTTATATATATGTTGAAAAAAACATGAGTTCATTCTGGTTCCTCCAATTCCAATCTAACATCTCAGGAGTCTTTCTTTCCTTCTCCCTTTCTATGTTTATAAATTCTTTTTCCAACAGTAAGTAACACAGTCCTCATAATCCTCAATATATTCACTCATTTGCTCAACTGATTTACTTATTTGTTCAATGTAAGTCAATGTCCCAACCACACCAGCCACTTCTGTACTTGCTTCCCTATCACTGGCCTGCCAGTGCCTTCATGCCTGGAAAAAAAAAGAGGGAAAAGCAGGAGAAGGCAAGGGAGAAGACGAAAGATGGAAAGAGAAAAGTAGGAAAGAGGAGGAAGGGAGAAATGGGAAGAAGGGAAGAGAAGGGATGAGAAGAGACAATGGAAAAGGAAAGGAAAGTGAAGCAGATATGTACTTTTTTTAAAATTTAAATTCAAGTTAGTTAACGTGTAAGATACTTATTTTTTTTTAAAGATTTTATTCATTGGTTTGTCAGAAAGAGAGAGAGAGAGAGAGAGAGAGAGAGAGAGAGAGAGAGAGAGAGAGAAAGCGTGTATAAGCAGGGGGAGCTGCAGGTAGAGAGAGAAGCAGGGTCCCCGCTGAGCAAGGAGCCTGATGTGGGACTCTATCCCAGGACCCTGGGATCATGACCTGAGCCCAAGGCAGATGCTTAACCAAAGGCAGAGCCACCCAGGTGTCCTAAGATACTTACTTTTAAAACACCTTCCACAGCCATCTTCCCTTCATGTCCTAGTAAAATAGTGTATGGGTAAAGCCACTGGATTGCATGTTTGATTGACATCATAGGAAAGGAATCCTATTTAGGAGCAAAAATACATAGGAATGAGGAACATCTAAAACAATCACAGAAAATTTATCTGAAATGCGTATGACATTGAAATTGCCTTACAAACAATAACCAATAGGTTTCTCATATTTTCCAGAAGTCTATGAAAGTAAATATTCATTACTTCCTCTTTTCTTCCTATCCTACACCCTTTCCCTGGGTAAGCTCACCCACTCCCATCTTGCAGTTGCCATCTATCTGTTAATGGCTCTCATGACTCTGTCTCTGATTCTGACCTCTTTCCCGAGCCCCAGACTTGAACTCTCAACTGCCCAGATGTGACTCTGGATATCCCATTGACCCCCATTCAGCATGTCTGAAACTAAATGTCTGAACACATTTCCCTACCCTACTCATCTCAAAGTACCTTCTCCTTCACTTTTATTCCTAATCTGAGTTAATCTCATACACACATGTACTTAGCTTTACAGTTATAAACTACAAGTTAGAAAGTATTTATTACTCTCAAAACTTTCCCCCAAATCAAACTGGTTTCTCAATTCTGTTCACTCTACTTTCAGAAGTCTACTAACAGGGACAACTAGAGAAATTTCGGTATAAGTTGTCTATTAGACGATATTATAGAATTACTGTTAACATGCTGAGGGCTATGATTAACAATTCTGGTTATGCAGAACGTCCTACTTCTTCCAAGTTGCACACTGAAGTATATAATACTGACGATGGTTTACTTTCAAATGATTCAGAAAAAAAGAGAGATAGCAATCAAATGTGGCAAAATGCTAAAAATTGGTGATTCTAATTGAAGAGACTGTGGGTGTTCATTTTACTATTTGTGAACTTTTTTTTTTTAGATTTGGGAATTGTCAAAGTAAAAAGTTCCAAGCAAAAACAAAAAGAACAAAAAGTAGGAGGCATGATAAATAGGAGGAGAAAAGCTGTTCTAAATATATAGAGCACTGTAAACAATACCTGTGAAACCTAACTCAGTCTCAGGAGACATAAACAAATAGCAACAATTGTTTAAAAATAAATCTCTCCTCTAGGCAGGATCCCTACTACCTGGGATTATGCTCTCCTTAGCAGAATCTCTCACTGATGGTTACGACTGTTTCCTATTTATTTGCTCCTTATGCCACCACACTCTCCCCATCCCTCCTCCCTCCCAGCAGAGGTATCTTCCTCAACATGTAACTGATTACTACACACCTCACCTACTTCATAACATCTAATGGGCCCCTTCTTCCCCACCACAAAATCCAGACAACTTCACTCACCATGGAAAACGCTTCACATGAAAGCTCTAACCTCTCTCTTTACCACACATGCTTGTTCTAGCAATGCAACTCAGCATTCTTCAAAAGTACCAAGCCCTTTTATGACTCAACACCTTTGTCCGAGCTGCTAGGGGGCATTGTCCTGCCTAGGGGGCATTTCCATCACTCCTGACACTACTGTCATGACCTCTGTGAAACTGTAGTGGACAATGTCTATGCTCCACCAAAACCCTCAGATCTGTTTTTATCCTTTCTGTGCCTCTCACCTTTCCCTTCCAACAGCCAGCAGTGGCAGGGCTTTTAAAGAAGACTACTCTTGAACTCCTGAAGCCAGCTTTGCTCCAGGCCGAGACAAGAGCTAGCTCCTGGGAATCAGAGTCCCTTGCGATGACCAATGACTGCTGGTGCCTAAGTGTGAATGCCCCAGCTCCCTGCCTCAGGCTGGGGCAGGTGTGAGGAACAGCCTACCTGCCACACGTCTCTCCCAGCTCTTCATGCCTCTTCAGGCTGAGTCTTCCCTTCCTCTGTAGGACTTTTACCTTAACTGCACATCTGCCTGCTCCCGACACAAAGCTGAAAGCTCTTCAAGGGCTTAGAACACATGGCTGGGCTCTGTACAGTTTACCGCGCTGCAGCCAATTAAGCTCAGGTCTTGTAATATTTACAGAAGAATACGACAAGGCAAACTGAAGTGATTAATCCCCAAGGACTAACTTTTAAATGTTCTTTGCCACATTTGGGTATACGAGTCATTAATTTACTTTATACATACCAGGATTTGAACTGCAGCTGGTAAACTATCTAAAGGAAAATCTGGAAGTCCAAGAGTAGAAGATTCTTGGGAACAGAGAGTGGTGGCAAAGGACAGGAGCTGAGAAATTCTAGGGAAAAAAAATTAAGTGATGTTAAATGTTATTCTAATAGTTTTAATATATAAAATGTATTTATTTTTTAAATATAAAACAGCTGAGCCAATGTAATTAATCTAAAAGATGACATTTATTATTAAGTTCTCAAGAAACAACAGCTTTGTATTATAATATTCCATTTAAAACTCAGAAGCTGGGGCACCTGGGTGGCTCAGCCAGTTGAGTATCTGTCTGCCTTCAGCTTGGGTCACAGAGCCCCACCTCGGGCTCCCAGTTCAGCAGGGAGTCTGCTTCTCCCACGCCCTCTGCCAATCTCTTGCTCTCTCTCAAATAAATAAAATCTTTTAAAAAATAAATAAATAAAACTCAGAAACGGATTATATGTACAGATATATTTCTTTTTTTTAAGATTTTTTAAAAAAATTTACTTATTTGAGAGAGAGAAAGAAAGAGTGAGCACGAGTCGGGGAGGGGGGCTGAGGCAGAGGGAGAAGCAGACTCCCCACTGAGGAGGGAGCCCAACACGGGGCTCGATCCCAGGACCTTGAGATTATGACCTGAGCCAAAGGCAGATGCTTAACTGGCTGGGCCACCCAGGCATCCCTAGATATATTCCTAAAATATGACAATATGTGAGACTTTTCACAACCTGGCCCACATTTATCCTGCCAGCCTCCCTACCCACCCTTCTGAATCCAAACCTGAATTCCAGCCACCAGGAGCTTTTTAGAGCTTCAAGAACAAGGCATACATTCTCATATCCCATGCTTTAAAAATAACCTCTTAGAATTCCTTAATTCCATTCTTTATCTGAAAAAGCGTACTTCTTTAGGACCCATCTCAAATGCTGATGCCTTTTTGAAATTATGACCCCTACTATACTATATTAAACTAATATATTTCCGTATCTTTAAACTCTACCAGATCTTGAGTTTCTTGCCTTCAAGAATCATGTCTTATTAACTTTATCATCAGCATTTACAACAGCTACTGAAAAATTCTTCAAAGAACAGTTGTCAAATGGATGAATTAATCAATGGAAAAAATAAACAAATTCAATGTTAAGTGTCCAAATATTTATATAAATATGTGTGTGTGCATGTGTGTGTGTATCTGTGTATGTGTACATGTGTAGCTAAAATACTTACTTCTCAGTAGAAACATTGGCTCCAACTGAATACAGCAGTTTAAGTTGGTCCTAAAATAACATGGAAACATATCAAATCAATAAGGAATTTAACAGACTAAATGCAAATTTTTATAGGCACACTTCAAACTTTAATTAAATGGACACTAATAGCAAAACAAATCATTTTTGGATATATGTCATTTTCTAAAGGTTAGCCTTTTTAAATCCATCAGATAAATAATGCCACAATAATTTTTCTTTCTATTTCCAGAGATTTTCTTTACCCTCCATCTTTTTCTCTCATTAACTACTGAGGGGGACATACAAACATAGTAACATTTTTATAGTAATCAAACAGAAATAGAAAAACTGTTTAAGAAATAAATTACCCTTGTTCATACTTACCTTAAAGGGTAGATAATAAATATCTCTGGCCTGA
This sequence comes from Ailurus styani, assembly GCA_002007465.1. NCBI lineage: Eukaryota > Metazoa > Chordata > Mammalia > Carnivora > Ailuridae > Ailurus > Ailurus styani. The sequence goes on from LNAC01000288.1 coordinate 2,575,795, forward strand.
AATCGAGAACGGAGAGGGGGGTCTAATGGATTCCCAGAGTACTTAGGCACTGGCAAGCCCAAAGCAATGACTCGGAAGTTTTCACTAACCCGAACAATCTTCCAAGCATCCAACTCTGTTTTGGTATGATCCTGAAAGAAGAAGATCAAAACTTACAGCATAAATGATGCAGAGTACAACTGCAAGAACTGCCAGGCTAAGGAAATTAGGCCCTGATTGCTGAGTAAATTGTATTTGAGAACCACCTCAAAACTAAACCGTAAAGGAAGGAAGCAAAGTGAAATCAGGATCAGGGTGCCAGGAAGGCGCACACCATGAAGACTGGTGTTGAACGGAGAAGGAGCTTAACACATCAAGGAACAAAGGCAATGTGGGCCATCAGATCTCTAAGCTGTAGTCATTAACTCAGAGAACTGAGTGAGGAGGGTAAGGGAAATATACTGATTCAGACCAGAGATTGTAAAAAGGTAGTCCTAGAGGGGCTGATAAAGCAGAGACTGCCCATGGACCTCAAAGAGACAACTATGTTTATGAGATATTTCTGCCAAGGCATATTAATAGTAACAACTACCGTGTATTAAAAACTCACTACATGGTAAGTACTTTTGTTTTTAAAGATATTATTTATTTATTTATTTATCTGACACAGAGAGAAAGATCACAAGTAGGCAGAGAGGCAGACAGAGAGAGAGAGGAGGAAGCAGGCTCCCCGCTGAGCAGGGAGCCCGATGCGGGCCTTGATCCCAGGACCCTGAGATCATGACCTGAGCCGAAGGCAGAGGCTTTAACCCACTGAGACACCCAGGCGCCCTACATGGTAAGTACTTTTGATGAATTCTGCTCACTTAACTTTTACCAGATTGGAAATAAACATTTAATTCCTTTTTAAGGATGAACGAACTGACGTGCAAAGGAATTCTTTAACTTGCCACGGTACTGCATCTGCCATCTGGTAGAGTTGGGACTGGAAACCGTACAGGGTTTGGGGTTTCCCTCTAGCGCCTGGCGTAAACTCTTATGAAGTGACCAAAAGCATGTTATTATACCTTCTGACCCTCAGCTTTGTCATCAATAAAGTGGGAATAGTATCTCCAACACTACTGTGCTGAATAGGAAAACTAAACAAAACCGTGTATGTGAAAGCAACTGGTCCACAGTAGGCACCTGTTACTTCATTTCTTCTCTCTCTGCCAGACCCTATCAATGGCTCTTCACTGTCCTCAGTTGTATAGCTTACAAAGCTTCTATGAACGTGCACGTCCTCAGCTTTCAGCCTATCTGCAGAGGATGCGACCCATGTAACAATGTAGAAGCTCTTCATGTGACACTCAAGGACTTTCTGGCTCGAGTCATGTCTGATTCTCCCAGTCTCAGCAAGCACCACATGCCCAGGCCTCAGCCCACCTTCCCCGACCCTGTGCTCCAGCCGCATCTCACAACTGTGGCTCTCCCGACACATGGTGCTGCTTGACCTGTGCTGTTCCACTTGCTTGAAACACCCTTTCCACTTTGCACAACATAAACACAGGCGTCATTTCCAGCTTAGCACAAATAACATCACTTTCTAATCCCTCCCTCCATCAGAACCAGTTTTGTACCCCTCCACTGTATCCTACACAACGATCTGACTTCTGTTCATTACCACCTCATGCTGGATCCAAGCTCTCGAGAGGACTTATTATCTCTTAAATATAACAGGACAAATGCCTGTTGATTGACCATGTGAAATCATTTAAAAACATAATGAACAATTATTTCAAGCATAACCAAAATTATGACCCCACTTTCATTAATAGGACTAACAGTGATGCTATGTCACCATGCACTAGAACACAAGACTCAGCATGGAGCCCTGCCTGAAGAAATCAAGAGTATCATCTTCAGAGAACTGAATATTTTTCTTTCCCATTTACCCAAAAATGATCATCAGGATATAAATAAAATTTATACAAACTGATTGTTTCTGTTTTCATAATAACAAAATCCTGCTATAATCACCTCTATGAAACATTAAAATTTTGAGGTGTTCAAATTTAATATATTGAATCTAGTTAGAAATAAGTAGGACTTAAGTTATGGTGCTGAAATCCTTTTATCATAGAAATTGTCTTAAGGTGGTGGTGTTTTGTGTTTTTTTTAAGATTTTATTTATTTATTTGACGGAGAGAGAGAGATTACAAGTAGGCAGAGAGGCAGGCAGAGAGAGGAGGAAGTAGGCTCCCTGCTGAGCAGGGAACCCGATGCGATGGGAGGTTTGATCCCAGGACCCTGAGATCATGACCTGAGCGGAAGGCAGAGGCTTTAACCCACTGAGCCACCCAGGCTCCCCGGCGGTGGTGTTTTGTGAAGGGATCTTGCCTATATTCTCTGAGGTTCTTTGAGACAGACTCCATGAATATAAAAATAACATTTATCAATGAAAATTAAGCATGTACACTGATGCTTACATTGGGAAAAAACAATGTAGTACATCCTTCTCAATAACAAATACTCCCTGTATGCTAAAACCCTCTTGACCCCATATCTCAAATTCTTAACCAAAGTAATAGGTTCAATAACTTTCTAACACAAATAAAAAATATATCAAACTTCTTGTTGTAAAATAATCACTATACTTAAAAAAAAATCCCATATCTGAGTATTCTTTTCCAAATCATTTACTACAAATGGCAAATAACTAAGTAACTATATAGGAGCCAATAATAGTTCTTTTGTAATTAGAAAGTATCTGAACAGAAAATGTTCTACATAACACTAACCTACTTTAAAAATAATAAATATAAATTACTATTCTTATATTTATTTAAATTCATATTATTTATAAAATATTAAAATTTAAAGTAAATTTAAATAAATGAATAAACAACTCTTTCATTTCAGTAAATTAACTCTAACAATATGAATGAATGAATTTAACTTTTCTCACTGATTAAATCCTCAATTATCCTCTTCTAATTACATTAGTATGATGTCATCTTCGGATAGATCCAAAACAAGACAACTATATCTCACAGTGAAAACACCATCTAGAGACTCCTATAAACAGTAAAGAAACAGACTGCTAAAAGGGTAGCAAGACAGGTTTCTGAGAAAACAGACTCACACAGCGGGAATCAGAAAGAGCTATTTCTGGTCCTACCAGCCATGGAGCATCAGTTCAATCAGACCCTCTGGTGTCAACATCTCTTAATTAGTGCCTAGTGTGTCCTGGGCTTGCGTCATTTGTATCAAGAAGAAACTTAAGACACAGAGTCTGCTCTTGAGCAGTTTGTAACCAACTTGGGGCACTAAAATTCACATACAGGTGTCTCTGCTGCACAAGTGTCAGAGAGACTCTGAATCCTAGAAGGCAGAGGCAGAGTCATCAACCCCTGAACTCTGGGTTAGCCAGACAGCTCCAGTACGGCACAGATGGCACTGAATGGGCAAGGGTTGTCTTCTCGTCCTTTTGTGACATTACATTAACCCTTTCCCCAAAGCCTCCGAAGGGCTCCACACACTCTCTTACTGTGGTCCTCTATCAACTTGCATCACAGCATTTAAAGATTTTATTGCATTGATTCATTCATTCAACAAAGAGTTATCGAGCAGCCATGAAGTGCCAGGCATTGCTCTAACAGCTTGAGGAACACTGGCGACAAAAATCCCCGGTAGTGAAAGTTGTCATCTAGTAGAAGGAGGCAGCGAATAAACTAAAAACATAGCAAGGAAATAATTCCTTTAGGATGTTAGAAGACGAAGGAAAAAATAGAGCAGATCAGGGAGCATGAGGACAGAGGGGACACTGCAATGTCAAATAGGAGGGTGAGAGCAGGCTTCATTGAGAACGTAACATTGGAGCAAAGACTTGAAGGTGTACAGAAGTAAGCCAGGCAGGTATCTGGGAGAAAATCATCTGGAAGGGCAAAGTGACTTGCAAAGCACTAGGAGAATGCCTACCCATCGGGTTAAGGTATAGTAAAGAGAATACTATCAGCTGGACTGGAAGAAAAAAGGACAGCAAGAAATAAGGCCAAAGTGTCAAGAAGAGCCCAGACAAGACCTATTTTCCACTGGAAGGCCTTTGGGTTCTAGAGTGAGGAGAGGGTTTAGAACAGAGTTCTGATCTAATCCCGTGTTTTAAAGTGATCACAGACTGCCTCGGGGCAACCAGAATGGAATTGGGGGTTGTTACGGGGCTCCTACAGCAACTCAGGCATCAGATCTAGGCAGCTTGGACAACCAGGGTACCTTTTAAATATCTTCTTCATTTCTGTCAATATCTACCGGATTTTGAGCTTCTGGAGGCCAAGAACTACACTCAGTTCAGCTTTGTCTTGCCTGCACCGTCTAGAAGCCATTAGACTTCCGGTACATGGTTGTTGGGAGACAGAGAAGGAAGATAGGAAACAAGGGAAAAAGAGAAGAATTAAAAGGAGGGGAAATAAGAGAAAGAAATAGTTATTACATGGGAAAAAAAAAAGTAAAAAATCTGAGAGGTCTCCTAATAGGATCTGCAAACTGAAGAACTTGTAAAACTATAAACTCGTGAGCTAAATAATAAGCAGTGTACCACAGATGCAAGCCACCTGAACACTGTCCTCATGCCCACACAATCCTGTCTCACCACAAATGGCACCACCCACAGCTTAGGAGCCAAAACAAAGGGGCCAGATTTTCTGTTCTTACTTGGAGAAGTTTGTCGTAACGCTCTGAAGACATTAGGAAGCGTCCATCCTCAAGCTGCATCTCCCTATTCTCCAGCAAGTTGTTCAAGACGGGCAGAACATTCCTCTCCGCCTTTTCCAAGCCCTCCAAAACAAGGGTTCTGCCTTCTGTGGCTGCACGGACTGCACACTATTTCCAAGAGACAAAAGCAGTATGAGAATATGGAAGATGCCAGAGCATGGCCTAATTTTACTTGTAACGCAAGTAGGTGAAGAAGTAAGAGGTCAATGAATAATGCAACCGCAGATGATTAGTACCTTCACAGTCTAGTTTTACTAGGCAGTAGAATTTGTTGTGTGCCTATTCAGAAAAAGAATGCTTGCAGCATACATAACAAAGACCAAATAAATACGCTTAATATAAAAAGAATTTTTCAGATTAAGAAAATAAATAATATCACTATGAAATACAAATGAGCATAATAAAATATTTTCCATTTCGCTGGTTAATAAAGAGCTGCAAGGTAAAACAAGATATTTTTAGAACTTCAAATTGGTAAAAGATTAAAAAAGAATGATAATACCCAGTGTTGCTAAGGTTAAGAGGAAACTGGCATTTTCATTCATGATTGGTCTATGTGCAAAATGACGTTATGGAGAATAATTTGGCAAGAGATTTTTTTAAAAATCTTAAATGGTTATGTTCATTAATCCAACAATTCTATTTCAAGGAATTTTTCTTAAGGGAATAGTCAGGAAATGTAACAGTGATGCATGAAATGATTTATAATTACCAAAAAAAAAAAAAAAAAAAAAAAAAAAAAAAAAAAAGAAAGAAAAGAAAAAAAATCCAAACCCCTCAAATGCCAATCTAGAAGACTGGCAAAATATACCATAATAAATCAGTATGAAGGACTACTACACAGCTATCAAAAATAATGCTATAACTCTATCTTTACTAGGACTATGCCATTTCTTACCTGATTACTAAACCCCAAGTAAATTATGCTTCTTCTTTTAAGAACCTTGTTATAAACAGTACTTGATTCACGAGGCCATGGGATGGATTGGGGAAGATAATGACAATGCTCTAGACAGGGGACATTTGCTCCTCCCATTAGCTCTATTACAAATCTGTGATAAAACATGAGGAGAAGCCACTACAAATTCATACTGGTCAACCTCAGCTAAATCGTCACTACTATTTAGAAAATATTTTCTTCATTTCTTATAAAAGTTATTGCCAAGCCAAGCTTTTTCATCTCTATGACCTTGTCCAGTACTTTACCATGATGATTAAAGTCATCAGAATTGCGATTCCATGACTGTTTGTAACTCCATCAGACAACCCCTCTGTGTCTTCCCTACTCTGATTTCTGTCTTTGACAATCACTCTTCCTGTCCCTCCAAGGCCAGCCCTTTCTGCCTTGAGCTTAGTGGCATCCCCTCCTACCTCTTCCAAAATCTTCCATCAACTATACCACCTCTTTATTGAACTTTCAACTTTCTTCTCTTCTACAAACCTGTAGTCCCCTGATACCTCTCTACATCCTCTATTTATCTTCAAGCCCCATGAGGAATAGTCTCATACACACTGCCTCTAATAAGTTCCATCACCCTTATTTTACTGAAACTGCTCACTTGCAAGCACCAAACACCAAAGAACCAAAAATCAGGTATTTTTTTGATCTTCATGTTCTCCTTTCCTCCCACCCTCTTCCCTTAATCCTCTCTTGTGCTTTATCTTCTATCATAGATACTTGCAAAGTAGGTTTTCCCTTTGGCTTTCCCCAGCCCTTCTTCTGACTCCTGTCTTCTAATAATAACTAAAAAAAAAAAAAAAAAAAAAAAAAAAAGCAAGAGCAAGCATTCCTTAAGGTTCTACCCTTAACTTTTCCCCTTCTCTTCTCTCATTTGTTACTCCATTAGCAAAACTCTAACATACTACCATAAATCCTCACTTTTCACTGAGTAGCCACAATAGGTGCTATGTTATGTGCTACATTAAGTAAACAGCAACAATAACAATAGATAACATTTTTATTTCATTTTATCTCATCTTTCTTGAGAAACATACTATGTGTTTCTGACCTTCCTCCGGATTTCCATACTCCCATTTCCAAATACCTTTTTAACATCTCCATTGAGGTGTTCAAACTCAACATGTTGAATCAAATATGACTTCCTTCCAAACCAGGCCCTCTTCCTGATGGTGATTTCAATTAAAGTCTCCTTGAGGGCACCTGGATGGCTCTGTCAGTTAAGTGTCTGCCTTCAGCTCAGGCCATGATCCCAGAGTCCTGGGACTGAGTCCCCTGTTGGCCTCCCTGCTCAGTGGGGAGTCTGCTTTTCCCTTTCCCACTCCCCCTTCTTGGACTCTTTGTCAAATAAATATGTAAATATATTTAAAATAAATAAAGTCTCAATGATTCTCCTGACATCCAAAATTCAGTACTTCTAATTCCTCAAACAACGCAAGTGTAACCTCATAACCCCTTCCATCTTCACTGCCACCATCTTAATAGGAGCCTTCCTTCACTCCTTGTTCATTGTACTGAAAGAGTCAACTGGAACAGGCACCATATCTCCATATCTCTCATTCTCAGTTGTGCTCAAGATGATCCTATTTTACCTGCTGGAAGTTAGAGACTGAATCACACCATCTGAAAAGTCTATTCTAACAACGAGACCTATGCTAATGCAATTTACCTCAACTTTATTAAGAATATCATTTTTTTGGGCGCCTGGGTGGCTCAGTGGGTTAAAGCCTCTGCTTTCGGCTCAGGTCGTGATCTCAGCGTCCTGGGATCGAGGCCCGCATCGGGCTCTCTGCTCAGCGGGGAGCCTGCTTCCTCCTCTCCTTGTCTCTCTGCCTGCCTCTCTGCCTACTTGTGATCTCTCTCTCTCTCTGTGTCAAATAAAAAAAAAAAAAAAAAAAAAGAATATCATTTTTTTAAATGCCCCCTAAGCTTTTTTCTTATTATTTATTTCACACCATTTGAGTGGCAATGAGAGTGGATGATTTATAGTACAAATGGATCCAAAGATAAGACTATAGTAAAAGGATTATAAAATTTTAAGAGTTTATTCTTTTAGAAAAAAGATAAAACAAACAAACAAAAAATCAACACGCAAAGGATCACCCAAGATTTTTAACTTTTTTCCCGACTTGCCCTTTGGATACATGGTTATAGACTCAGTACATACATGTAAATTAAAATTTTTAAATGCAGGCAAGAATACTGGCTAAAAGGAGAAAATCTTAAGAAGATACTTTTTAGTAACAAAATCTGAATCACTGAATTCACAGAAATAATACTAGGTACTGATTCAGCATCATCTTGTCTCCTGATTGTTCCTAAAAATAGTCTATAAAAGTATGAAACTATACAGTATGAAAATACTTTAATCAGTACTATCAAACTTTATTAACGCAATCTCATCACCTTTATGAAGAAGGTTAAAAGCAACTATACAGCAAATCCATTAACTACTCGAATGTATCAACAACATATTGTACCACGTGAAGTCTCAGACTTGATTGCACATGCTGCAGAAAAAATAATTGTTACTGGTTTTGTGCCCAACAGAGGCCCTACCATGCCTGTATCGATGCCCCCTTTGCCTTCTGTTTGCTCAGCACGTGTGAAGCCACAACGCTCACGTTCTCCTCATTCTCCCATATGCCTGTTTCATCTCTCCAGCAAGATTCTTAGGACCTCAAGAGGTGAGAACCCTGCCTTTTATGTCATCCTGTGCAAAACTGGCTCACAGAAGGCTTTTAGCGTTTATGGAATAAAAATGTAACTGCTCAGTTAGAAGATGCTGTTATGTAAGTTTAGGAAGAATTTTTATATGAAGGATAATAGTTATCTATGCCCACACTTGTTATGAAAAAAGAAGAGAACAAGTTTAACTGTCCGCATGAATGATTCAGGCTACATTGTTCAAAAATTTTCTATATGGATTTTTAAATAAAGTAATGGTGGTATACTTTTTCTCTTGAAATCTTAAAAAAAGAAGGGAGAAATACATACATATTTTATGTAGAATGAATACTTGTGATCGTTACTCAAAGCAGAAATTACATCAACCATAAGGTTCTTTTCCTGCCCTTCAGGCTATAGAACTTCCAGAGACCTAATTTTCTCAAATAGAAATCAGAAAAAACTCAGCAAGATCCTTCTGGACAAACCATATCACAGTTTTAACAACCCAACACGTAGTCATGAAGGGTTTTAAGATAAAGGAGGCTGCATGACCTAAAAATCATAAACTGTCTAAGCCCCTGTTCTAGATTTGCTTCTGATTTGATAAAAGACCTTAGGCAAACAATTAATCTGGAGGTCTGTGTCCTCATTTACTAAATGAGAATATCCTCAAGAGGTATTGTACAATGTCACTATTTATGAAAGAAAGCAGTACTGGAAATGAAATTTAAGGCTATCAGACCTATTAAAATAGAAATTATTACTGATATAACCACGATTTAATGAAAATAGATTCCAAAGAGCTTCAAAGGACTCAGAATGGCTATAGTACAACAGCACTGAGGAAGCCAAAGAAAAACGAAAATAACTAAATTTTAAGTTCTTTATTTTAAAATATCAGAATAGGATCAGATAGATTTTTCAGTGCTCTACCTCTTACCTGCTATGGGTAATTTAGGCTAGTCACTTTACCTCTCTGAGCTTCCATTTCTTTCTAAAGCCACACTATTTATGGTGCTTATCTCACATATTGTGGTGAAGATTAACCAAGATAACCTCTGGCTCCCAGTAAACCTTTATAAAATGATTACCTATTGTATTATCAATACTCTCATCCTTGTAGTCATGGTGGCAACCACCATCATCAACATCATCATTGTTCTTTCAGGAAAACAGATATGATACAAAGACCATAAACTTTGGAACTGGACAGATCCTGGTTCAAATTCCACCTCCGCTATTTAGCAGTTGTATGACCATAGCCCTCTAAGACTCAGTTACTTCACCTATAAGATGGGGAAGTCATCTCCATCCTAAGGATGTTTTGAGGATTAGATGCAATCACATAAAGCACCTAGCACAACAGAGGTCTCAATAAAAGTTGTTCTTATGTATTGAATTTTAAATTTACTTTAAATTCCAGTATAGTTAACCTACAGTGTTATATCATGTGCCCTGGTTTTTCAAATGAATTATATAAATCTGTCAAACAGTTAACATTATATGAACATACAAGAGTTGGCCTGAGCAAGATAGCAACATGTAAGGCGCCAAGGTTTGAGTTCTGACTAACACAGAGGCCAGAATAAACACAGAGCCCTTCTCCAGCTGTCCAAATGACAATTAGAATGTATTATAACAATGTGGCTGCAAAGGGTCTGGTGCAAGTAAAAGAATTCAGCCACTCTCAACAGCCTTGTTTCTATAGGTGATGCTTTCCAAATTCCAAATACTTAACTTAGCAATGAACTTCTGAAATACAACTTTGTAATTTTAACAGTGGTTACATGTGGAAAGTAGCTTCAGCATCCACAAATAGGATTAAGTTTACAAGTAAATGTTTTTCCTTATTTGCTGCATTTTGACAAAATAGAAATCTTATTTTCCGATCACTAGCACTGTTATTCAACTTATTAGGAGTTGCTTTTGATGACCTATACTATTTAAGCAGTGCATTAAAAAAAGGTTAATCCTTATTTTTTCTATTAATAAGAGAGAATCAAGAATAATCCCAAACAGGGGTGCCTGGGTGGCTCAGTGCATTAAGCATCAGCCTTTGGCTAAGGTCATAATCTCCAGGTCCTGGGAACCAGCCACACCTCAGGTTCCCTGCTCAGCAGGGAGTCTGCTTCTCCCTCTCCCTCCCTCCCTCTACCCTTGCCCACCCCCCACCCGCTTGTGTACACACTCTCTCTCTCTCTCAAATAAATAAATAAAATCTTTAAAAAAAAAAGGAATAATCCCAAACAGAAGAGATGATATTAAAATACTATGTTATTGTTTAAAGTATATTTTTATGCTTAACATTAAATATGTATCTCATACATTATGGAACTGCATGATATTGTGTCAAACAAATCAACAACATTCTAATGTGAAAAGAGTTCCTGGCTTAAGAAAAGTTAAAGAAAATCATTTGAACTTCCCCATCCTGGCTTTCTACTCCCCAAATTATCTTCAGTGTCTCCTCTCAGTAAGTCATTAAAACCGAAATGCAATTTCTTTGTGGATTAATTTATACTGGCTCATACTTGAGTACTGCAAGCAATTTTCTATTGATTTAAAGTCTTCCTTCCACTCCAGCTCTTTGGAGTAAAATGGCAATAAAAAGAATTAATAAAGAGAATGTCAACAAATAAGGTAAAAGAAAAAAAGTACATTAATAGAATTTTAAAGGGTTAGAATAATAATGATTTAGATCTTTTTCAGGTTATTTTATCTTCTGAGGCAAATGAAAGGTAATGTGGTAGCAAAGTATCTTTTAGTCTCCTTATGTCTCCATGGGTGTCAAAATACCAATCATATAAATTTTCTTATTTCTCTTCTTCAATCAATTCTTTTTTAAAAGCTTAATCTAAAATCTGCTTAGCAAGGTAATTGTATAAAATACTTAAATTACCTTTACATGAACAAGTAGATAAGTTTTGGTAAATATTTATATATACAAGCATAGTGTAAATTTCAACATTTTCTTAACAGACTATAACTTACTTCATCAGTATCCTCCTTTTCCATATCCACTCAATTCACTGACATCTTATAGGAGTGATAGCCAATAAACATATTAAAAACACTCATCCTGCTTAGTAATTTTTAATGCTAATTAAAGGCTATTAATTTGGCAAAGTACATACAAAGAAATACCTAGTGCTGATAAGAATCCATGAGGCAATCCCGCATAGTGCACTGACAAAAGTGTGTGTTGGAACACCCTTTCTGAAAAGCAATTTGGCAATCCATATTATTCTTGAGTTATTCTTGAAAATGTCTAGACCTCTCTAAAAATGAATAAACAAAATATTTTTTCAAAAAAGCTCTACGATGACAGGAATTTGTTTCTTTTGCTTTGTCATTCTAGACAGTGCCTGACACATAACAGTCATTTTGATAAATATTTAAGAAATTCTCCCTATATCATATATATATCATATATGTATATTACACACATAAACCTATAAAAGCATTTATGATATTAATACACATATATCTATAAAAAGCATTCATAATATTATTAATCAGAAAAAATAAACGTTATTTTGGAAGAAAATACAAATTCCCTACTGTAGAATTACTAACCTAATTCTAACCTTCAGGAGTAGCAGTTCAGTTTAACCTCTCACTTTATCATCAATCATCCTTAATTTTGCATGAATGAAAATAAGTGAAGAGGTTAACAGTCATGACCCTCAACTTGGAATTGGGGGTTCTGCCAAGGTTTCCAGGTAAAAAGTCAGTTAGTAATTTCTTGAACGTCAGTCACATGTGCATGCATCAGGCACACTGAACAACCCAAACTTTCTCTCCCAGCACCCACTAGATGGCCATAGGCATTTTTCCACTTATCTTGGCCTATCTAGGTTAGAGCCATCACCTACTGGTAAATGAAAATACTACCTCTCCTTTGATCTCAGACACCAAGTTAAGAATATTTATTATTCTTATTGTTCTGTTATTACGGTTAAGAATATTAAACAAGTTAAAAAAAACTTCCAAATAAAATAAAGACCTTTCAGTTTAACAAACATACAACCAGCTGGTAATTAACTGGCAACTTCATCTATCTGAACTCAGATGGGAATTATTCATTCTGATGACTCAAAATAGATGTCAAAAACATAAATACCTTTTCCACTGGTGTGCCCCCCTGTCTTATCCGGAACCTATTTATTCTTAATTTACTTAAAAATTTCACAAGACTGATTATCCAAAGGAGAAATCTATCATCAAATATAAGGGTCGATGATCTTTCAGACAGTTTTTAGGTGCCAGAGATAAACAAGAAAGTTACATTCTGGTAGGGAATGCAGACAATAAACATGGAAACACAGAAATATTAGGTAAATTCAGATAGTGATAGGTACTCTGAAGATCACATTATGTAGTATGATAGCACTGTACATGTGGAAGGGGGTGGGCATCATCAGTGATTACTAGAATGTTCTGAGAATTTATAATCTGAATGACGGGGAGGCAGGAATTTATAGATTTGGGAGAAGATCATAACAGGCAGAGGAAATATTAACTACAAAAGCTCTGAGGCTGGAAAGCATTCAATCTATTTTTAAGAAAACAAGGCCATGAAGCAGGAGCCTAGAAAGCAAGGGAAAGAGGAAAAGCAGCTGAAGCAGACAAGATTAGGTCCTGCAGGGTATTATAGGCCATATTAAAGGGCGTGATAGGATTGCATGGGTGTAAGCAAGGAACTGTCAGGATGTGATTATGAACAAGTAATAAAGACTATTAAGAGACAGAAGAAAAAATATGAAACTCAGATACAATCTCAACAAATAGTCTGAAGTAGCTTAGGAAAAGGACCAATGTTCCTATGCCACAATCACAGGCTCAAAACATGTCTGTGCTTTACATCCCAAATAACGATGTTCATCATAACAAGTAGGAGGTGCCAAGAAAACATAAAACATAAGGTAGTACCATACATTTATAATAACACTTTAAATATTTTATGAACTGTAAAAGAGATATCATCCAGAAATATGCTTTTCAGAATGGCAGGCCGAGTATAATACTACACAGTGTTATCTAAATAATTTACTTTATGTTTCAAGAAATACAAAGTTTAAGGTGCCTTTAAACAACAAAGCTATAAAAGTCCAATTTCTCTTTTTCACTATTTGCATTGCAACAATCAATCCAGATATAAAATTCATTCAAAAAATATGTTTTTAAATCTACACTCTACCAAACACCCAGTTCTTTCGGTGTCATTAAATGACACCTGGGTGACTCAGTTGGTTAAGTGTCTGCCCTCAGCTCAGGTCATGATCCCAGGGTCCTAACACTGGCTGGGCTCCTTGCTCAGAGGGGAGCCTGCTTCTCCCTGTCCCACACTCCCTGCTTATGCTCTCTCTCTCAAATAAATAATTAAAATCTTTTAAATAAATAAATGAATCAATCAATCAATCTGTTCCCATCTCCTCTCCACTACTTAGGCTGTAGTCTCAGTTTTCTATACTCTCTCCAGCTCCTTACTCTTGGCCTCACTAGATTCAGAAAAGAAGCAGGCATTATAGGGGCGCCTGGGTGGCTCAGTCGTTAAGCATCTGCCTTTGGCTCAGGTCATGATCCCAGGGTCCTGGGATTGAGCCCCACACCCAACAGAGCAGGAAGCCTGCTTCTCCCTCTCTCCCCGTGTGTCGGTCAAATAAATAAATAAAATATTTAAAAAAAAAAAGGCATTGTAAAGGTATGTTTTTTCCTCCGTGTAATTAGAAATAATGTATAAAGTGAACCATGGCATTATGTGAATAAAACAGATTTCTTTAAAATGTACTTCTGGGGGAACACCTGGGTGGCTCAGTTGGTTAAGCGCCTTTGACTCAGGTCATGATCTCAGGATCCTGGGACTGAGTCCTATATCAGGCTCCTTGCTCGGTGGGGAGCCTGCTTCTCCCTCTGCCTCTGCCTGTCACTCTGCCTGCTTGTGCTCTCTCTCTCTCTGACAAATAAATAAATATAATCTTTAAAAAATATATATACTTCCACGCTTCATCCACAAAGCATTACTTTTTAATTGGAAATGTGAACTTCTCAGATTTTCTCACTACATGACGCTATAAGTGTGATCACCATCCTTTAAGGGGGTGACTGCCAAATCTTCCCATCTTAAGTACATTTTTTCCTTTTGTAACTAATAAGTAATCTATAAGGCAATGTGAATATCCTCGTCTCCGGAAATTCTTTCACTCAGTGGTTTTTTTACACTTATAATAACCTGACCCTTGAATAACATGTTTGAACTGGATGGGTCCACTTAGATGCAGATTTTTTTCATTATAGTACAGTACTATAAATGTGTTTTCTTTGTGACACTCTTTTTTTTTTATATAGATTTTATTTATTTATTTGACACAGAGAGAGATCACAAGTAGGCAGAGAGGCAGGCAGAGAAACAGGGAGAGGAGGAGCTGAGCAGAGAGCCCGATGCGGGCCTCGATCCCAGGACCCTGAGATCATGACCTGAGCTGAAGGCAGAGGTTTTAACCCACTGAGCCACCCAGGCGCCCTCTTTGTGACACTCTTAATAACATTTTCTTTTTTCTAGCATATTCTAAGAATATGTATATCATACATATAATATGCAAAGTATATCAATCGACTGCTTGTTATTGGTAAGGCTTCCAGTCAACAGTAGGCTATTAATAGTTAAGTTTTGGGGGAATGAAAATTTATATGCAGATTTTTGACTGTTCAGTGGTCAGCAGCCCTAACCCACTTGTTCAAGAGTTAAATGTATACTCTTTTAATTATAAAGTAATAATGTGCTCATGAGGAAGCTGCAAATTTAGAGGACTATGAACACTCCTTCCTCGTCTCACCCCAGATGCTGGGTCACACTTCCACAGCGGTAAGCTCTGTTAACTGATTCTTGCACATCCTTCTGGATATTTCCAACATATACACAAACATTTACATATTTCTTTTTTTCTTTTTACCACAAATAGGACCATATTAAACATGCTGTCTTACAACATCATTTTTGTGCTTTATCCTGGACTTCTTTCCTATTACTACATTCTTTTTAATGGCTATAGAGATTTATTTTACTAGTTTAACTAGTTTCCTAAAAAAAAACCAAAAAACAAACAACTTTTTTTTTTGAGAGAGACATAAAGACAGAGACAGAGACAGGAGGAGGGGCAAAAGCAGAGGGAGAAACAGACTCTTAAGCAGACGCTTGATCTCACAATCCTGAGATCATGACATGAGCCGAAATCAAGAGTCTGCACTTAACTGACTGAGCCACCCAGGCACCCCTGCTAAATATAATTACAGCTTTCACCTATAGTTTTATATGATATCAAACAATGCTACAATAAATACCGTTGCTGGGCACCTGGGTGGCTCAGTGGGTTAAAGCCGCTGCCTTCGGCTCAGGTCATGATCCCAGGGTCCTGGGATCGAGGCCCACATCGGGCTCTCTGCTCAGCGGGGAGCCTGCTTCCTCCTCTCTCCTCTCTCTCTGCCTGCCTCTCTGCCTACTTGTAATCTCTCTCTCTCTGTGTCAAATGAATAAAAAAAAAAAAAAAAATCTTTAAAAACAATAAATACCGTTGCATACATAACTTTGCATGTTTTATATGAATAATATTTGGAAGAAAAATTGCCAGAAACACAAATGCTGAGTCCAAATATATTTAATTTCTTTTTTTTAAAAGATTTTATTTATTTATTTGATACACAGAGAGAGATCAGATCACAAGTAGGCAGAGAGGCAGGCAGAGATTATTTATTTGATACACAGAGAGAGATCAGATCACAAGTAGGCAGACCTCAATCCCAGGATCCTGAGATCATGACCTGAGCTGAAGGCAGAGGCTTTAACCCACTGAGCCACCCAGGCGCCCTATATTTAATTTCTTTTCTTTTGATAGATATTGCCAAATTTTCTTTCAAAATTGCATCAACAGCAATGCTGTTTCCTCATCTCTTCTTCCCCATCAACAATAGACATTAGCAGATTCTTTAATCTTTGATAATATGAAAGGTAAAAAAAAAAACAACGGCTCATTAATGTTTTAATTTTTATTTTTGTAAATGAGAAAGCAAAGCATCTTGTCATGAATTTCCTGGACATTTGAAATCTTTCCTCTATGCGATGCTGAATTAAGATCTCTGTCCTTTTTTCTATTAGGTATTCCTAATGAAGAACAATATTTAATATTTTAAGCTACATGTGTGAAGAAATGTTCAAAAAGCTTCATTATAATATTGATAAAATATCATCTTAGTTGGTAATCTGCACCTAAGAACCTCCCCTTCCCCCAAAAAAGATGTAGTTCCTGGAAGTATATATTTAATTTCACTATGTTTAATACACCTTTACCTACTTGACTTTTAGATGGAGAATACTTTTTTAAATGTGCTAGAGAATTTCCTGTATTAAAATCTCCTTAATTCCTTTTTAAAAATTCAAATTTCTATGTGCAAGTACTAGGAAGCAATTAAAAATTAAGAAATCAGGGCACCTGGGTGGCTCAGTGGGTTAAAGCCTCTGCCTTCAGCTCAGGTCATGACCTCAGGGTCCTGGGATCCAGGCCCGCATCAGGGTCTCATGTGTCAAATAAATAAATAAAATCTTTTTTAAAAAGTAAAAAATAAAAAATAAATAAAAATAAAAATTAAGAAATCAGCATACTGATCTTTAGGTAAGATTTTAGGACCACTAATTTGATCTACACTTTTTATTTAATGCTAAACCAAGAAGGCATTTCCAAGAACAGGGAAACCAAAAATCTAAATTAAATCTGTCTAGAGAAAGCACAGTGCATTATCTTTCACTAGCACATGAGCTAGCTCTTTCTACTTTAAAAATCCATTTTGCATAGACCTGGACAAAACATCATGTGTTGGAGTGTGATAAGAACTTGCCTGATCAATGTAAAAAGCTGTGCCTGCTCGGATCTCTCGACGCTGTTTGAGATCAGTTTCAGTGGTGTCCCTGGACAGCGCAATGTATTCAACCTCCCGTTTGGTCAGCTCCTGTACAGCAGAGAGTGAAATTGTTCCAAAATCAAATCAAATTCCCAACACATGCTTTGGAGCCAGCTATCCGACAATGTCACTGCCCTAGAGAAGAGCATTTTAAATGTAATTCTGACTTAAACATTTCAGAGTCTTAGCTTTGAGAAAAAAGCAAAACATTAAGCATTAATGAAAATGTGCATGTACCTCTCCTCAGAGCTCTACTTTTGCTGCATCCAATAGTTAACTACTTAATAATTATTTACTTATCAATAATCGTAGTCAGATTTTGTAAATCTTAGTATCTTTTATAGAATTCTTTTCAAATTATCACAAGTGATAACTTTAGTTTTTCCACAAATGATAGTCATTTCAGTAAGTAATGTGCGCCTTTTTTTTAAAGGGCATCTAAATTAATTTAATCTATTAACCAGTGTTTACCAACCGTATGTGATATGTTGGGTTCACACTATACCAAGTGTGAAAATAGGGTAAATACCAATACAAAGATCAACAAAAGAGAGAAGGAAAACAAACATAGATCTTCAGGAAGGACAAGAAGGATGAAAGGAGGAGGGGAAGGAGGAGAGGGAAAATAGAATTCTTTCACAGAAAACAAACATTTTGGTTTGAAGGGGAAACCACCCAGAATTAATTTCTTTTAGAATAATTTAGGGCGCCTGGGTGGCTCAGTGAATTAGGCCTCTGCCTTCAGCTCAGGTTGTGATCCCAGGGTCCTGGAAACGAGGTCCGCATCGGGCTCTCTGCTCAGCAGGGAGCCTGCTTCCTCCTCTCTCTCTGCCTGCCTCTCTGCCTACTTGTGATCTTTTTGTCAAATAAATAAATAAAATCTTAAAAAAAAAGAATAATTTATCCATCCCTAATGTCATTTTGCCCTGCATGTGACAATTATGTACACAAAGTTTTTAACAATTTTGGTTTTACAATTTTGAATTAAAAATAATGATGCTCTTGGTTTTACAATTTTGAATTAAAAATAATGATGCTCTGCAGTTGAATAAGGCATATAATAATATGTTGTTATTAAACAGGAAGAATAAATTAATCTACTGACATATAAAGAAGAAAACTGAATGAGCATGACATTCATGGTAAAAGAGGATAAGTCCATACAATAGAATTTTTTTTCCTCTGCCTTATCTCCATGTTATGTTGATAAAAATACAGTATCATTTTCATTTTGTTTTTATAATATATATGGGTGTTTCCATACACCCATAAATTTAAAAATGTACATATGGAAAGAAGAAAACATTTTAAATAGAGAAAACACACATATAGTGGTGAAGATGTGGTGATACCAAACAATATTCTTCTAAAGAATGAACTGCCAGTGAAAGCACACTTTTGGATTAAAAGCAGCAACTTTTATTAGCAGATACCTCCTTCTCGCTTCTGGAACACATCGCTGGTACCGTCATGTTGGTTTCACTGATTGGTTGAATGTGATCACTGAAAAACCCTGTCAAAACTGGTTGAGAAAGTCATACATACCTCTTATTGTTAAATTGTACCAGAGTAACACCCTGAACTGCCACATTGAGAATATTGTCCTCAGTCTTGACAGCTCAGGCCAGACAAGCACCAAAGTCTCCCCAGCTGCTGCTTCCCAGGGATGATCTGAGCAAGTTCATCAACAGTACCAGGAGCAGCAGATGAAGGAGGCAGCGGAGGTCTACTCAGTTTTTTGGGGCTATCTCTAAAATTCCTTCTATATGAATTAAATATAAAAGAGACACAGCTATCAAATTATTTCTACTTCATTTCTCATTGGTTCAGCAGGCCTGCCCCAAAATCTCTGCCTGTAAAGACTTCACCTACTCTGGATATTAGTAAGCACAGGATCTGATATCTAATGGCAACAGTACCCACTTGCACTTAAAGAGTCTGAAAGGAAGCTTAGGCTAGTAAGCTTGTTTACATGTATTTCCACATCCTAAAGTTGCCTCAGCTCTGTTTCATAATTTAAAGTTTGTGGGTTGTTTTTTTTTAAAGATACAGGTTTCACACTTACAGACTTATATTTTATTTCTGAAACAACAAGACTCCTGTAATATCCCAGCCTTTCTCATTCCACATTTCTAACAAGCTTCACAGTCTCTCTCTCTTTTTTTTAAGATTTTACTTATTTATTTATTTGAGAGAGAGAGAGAGAGATCACAAGTAGGCAGAGAGGCAGGCAGAGAGAGAGGGGGAAGCAGGCTCTCTGCTCAGATTCGGGGCTCGATCCCAGGACCCCGGGATCAAGACCTGAGCCGAAGGCAGAAGCTAAACCCACTGAGCCACCCAGGTGCCCCACAAGCTTCACAGTCTTGCCAGAAACAAAATCAAAGTAAGACATTGTGGTTGTTGTAATGAACCAGGTAGAGTGGATTCTCGGTAGCTGACTCGGCATTCCTAGACAAGCAACTTTGCCTTGTTTATTAATAAAATAAGGCTACTACTACAATGACTATTATACCTCACAAGCTGGTTCTAGGAACAAATAAAAGATATGAAAGGTATGGGCTCAGGGCACCTGGATGGCTCAGTTGGTTAGGCAACTGCCTTCAGCTCAGGTCATGATCCTGGAGTCCCGGGATCGAGTCCCAGGGAGTCTGCTTCTCCCTCCCACCTCTGACCCTCTCCCCTCTCATGCTCTCTCTCTCTCTCAAATAAATAAATACAATCTTCAAAAAAAAAAAAGGTGGGCTCGAAGGAGTTAGGTTCTGACTTGCCTATTATATTTTTATCATCCTCACCCTACATGATTTCAGAAGTACCAAAATAAATCTACCACTGAAATAAAAGAGTACACAAAGCATATTTCAATAGCACAGAAATCAATTCTTTAATATCAAGTAACACAAGGAAGCTGAAAACAAAGTTCTTCTCTTCATCCTAAAAAATACCTTCAGACAGAACAACTTCATCTGGTAGCATTCTTCCTCCCATCAATAGAACAATGCCTATTAATGCTGATAAAGTAGGAAAAAAGTCCTGTGCATTTTTTAAATCTGTGTTGAGATTTTAATATTTCAATTCACTTCATAACTGTGCTCAGAGAAATACAAACATTTAAGAGGATAACAGGTCAGAGAGAGGATCTGAAGTCTAGCTCCATCATTTACTAGCTGGATAAATTTCAGTAAGTTACTTTAATAAATTAAGCAAGTTTTAATAAACTTGTTTTCTCATCTATTTAAAGGGAAAAAATAAGAGATATTTTATAAACTGTGGCTCCCTTTAAAGATCACACAATATCAAAAAGTTAAGAGAATTATTTATTTGGCTTTTAAGAATGCGGATCTGAGATAAATACTCCCTGAATAATATAAAACTGAGTTTTGTTTTGTAATTTCAGAGTTTATGATCCTATCTGCCACTCATTGCCTGAATTTGTATTTCTTTTTTACCAGAAACTAAGAACATTCTAGCTGCAGCCAAAATTTCCTAAAGCTATGAAAGACAAATGTACATTTGCTTCCCAGAATACTTATTCCAAACTCTTTATTAAACAGATCATCGACATGAAAATATTTTTCAAGTAATGAATGATCCTGATATTTTTGTAAGTTCTTAATTTATTTTAGAACATAATTAAGTCAAGTTCCCTTAGGAATCCATAAGAATTGATTGCTCACCAGGTACTGCATAGCAATAGAGCGTCGAAGAGGCCCAGGAGGCCCTATTAGAAAGACATCTTGGCCCAAAAGATCCTTCTGCATTATCCATCTTAGATGCTGAATTACAGATTGAGCCACAGAGTCTGAAACTTCAAGAGGAAAAAAAGATAAAACAAAATGAAAATCAGACTACTACTTATAATATAAATCTCCCATCAGTCAATGTACTTAGTATATTTTAAAAAGTGTATGTGTATACACACACACACACACACACACCCCTCGTGTGTAGATACACACACCTGGTGAATTCTCACACTGCTTTACAATAAAACCATTGTTATCAAAGTTAAAACAGGACAGAGTTCATGATCTCATAAGAGTCATATCATCCCACATTTAAAAGCTTTTAAGAACATTTGAATGATCACCTATAAGTGTCGCTAAAGAAATAAAAGTGATTTTTAAGGGTGATATAAGGCAGTAGAATCATTACTTAATCACAATTTTACAGTCCAATGCTTTTGTTCTAATAAGGGGCCATGATCAAATCATCCCAGACAATTAATGATTATCACAGTCTTGAAAAATTGAAGAGAACTATAACTTGTCAATAGGTTGTGAGATCTCCCAAACTTCACAGTGAGAAGGTTAAATGACTTAACATCTTCAGAATTTAAGTCTATTCTTGTACACCAACTCTTGCGAATATAAGACTACTTCATTCCAATGTCCTTCTACATCTACTATTAAATCACCCATCAATCTGCTCATCTTCTGCCTATGCATTTATAAATGTTTGAATTAATTTGTGTTTGCTCATTTGTAAATCACCCAGTGACCCAGGAAGTGCATTCCTAGGTATCTAAGAAACACTCTTGCCCTTATACATCAGGAGATAGACAGAATACTCACAGAATGTCATTCAAAATAAACTGAATATAGCAAAGAAAAAGAAAACGTACTCATTCTTTTTTTTTTTTTAAGATTTTATTTATTTATTCAACAGAGAGAGAGATCACAAGTAGGCAGAGAGGCAGGCAGAGAGAGAGGAGGAGGCAGGCTCCCTGCGGAGCAGAGAGCCCGATGCGGGCCTCGATCCCAGGACCCTGGGATCATGACCTGAGCCGAAGGCAGAGGCTTTAACCCACTGAGCCACCCAGGCGCCCGAAAACGTACTCATTCTTAAAAAAAATAAAAATACAACTGGAGACTGGAAATGGATAAAATGGCACATAAAGGAATACTACATAATGACAAAAACAGAATGAACTACCACTACTTCCAATAATATGTTTAACTCTTAAAAGGTATTCAGTGAAAAAAATTAAGTCACAGGATAAATTTCATATGATACTGTTTTGATAATGTTCAATAAGCTAGCAAATTTAATTCATTAGAAATCCATACATATGTAATAAAACAATGCTTGAGAAGAAAAAAGCAAGAGAATGATAAATTCAGGGTAATGGATACCTGGATGGGGAATCAGAGAAATTCTCAGGGAGAGTTTCAATGGTTTTTGGTAATATTCTAGTTCCTAAATTGGATATGGGTTATAGCGTCTCCTTTATTATTGTGTTGCATTTTACACATAAACATATATATATTATATATATATAATATATATATATATCCTAGATAAGTCCCTAATATGTACTGAATATATTCCATATTTTTTACACTTTGTTTAATCACCCAGTAAGGTCATGAAAGAATTCAAAGATCAAACTGAGAACACTTGCCAAGGCTAAAGCAGTGCTTCCCCCACCAACCCCAACAGCACAACTTTACAAGTGTAGTCTACCCCCCCACCCCACCCACAAAGCTAACATTTAACCATTGGAAAAAATAAAGAGAAATTTCTGATTTCCTTTATCAAGGTTTGGGAGGCAGCCTGGTTGGTTTGTCATGTCACTGGGATCACACTAAAGCATCTCATAATTTCCCCAAACCAAGTGCCTCTATATCTGAAAATCAGGAGATTCATCACCTAAATGGAGATGCTTGGGTTCTTTCCTGTCCCCTATGAATCCTCTACAACATGCACAGGGAGCATATCACCCCCGAGGGGGCAAAACTGGTCCTTGGAAGGGAGGGGTTGAAAAAAATTCTTAGATATTACAGTGGCCTGTTGTCCACTAAATGGATACTGTACATAGGAGATATATAGTAAATCTGTGGTATTAACATTTCACGAGACAACTGGGGGGCAAATGTCCTTAGACAAGCAATAATGAAAAACAGATTAAGAAACATTGCTCTAAGACCTAGACCTCTGAGAATCTACCAAGGAGTTTCAGGATGCTATGGAAGCAATTCACCTGTCACTGGAGATTCAACTTCATTTATAACTATCAAATGTCCACTTAAACTATTTTCTTTTCTACTTCAGGCCTAAATCCATCTTTGTAATACATAGTTTACTCTTTCTTATTTCAAGATGAGTCAGTCGGCTTGCTGTGTAAGGATGACACAAGATAAGAGTTAAGAAGCTCTAACTTCTCTGTCGTAAAATTACACAATGTTCCCCATCCCACAGATCTACTACCTCTTCTTATGCCAATACCAAATACATAATTAAAAACATAAACACTTTTGGGATTTTTTTTTTCCTTATGTTTTTACAAATCTCAGCTTACTTTGGCCATGGGCCCTCTCTGCACTGTTCTTACAGTTTGGTGTCACTTTGTATTTAGCTTTGGCAATGAGCCCGACCTTCCATTACCTGGACTTGACTATTTAAAATATGACCATTTCCAAAGTTCTAGAAGGTAGAGCCAAGTAGGTCTCTTTGGCTTCCTCCCACTGTTTATTATTTATAACTATTTGTAACTGTTCATAATTACAGTCTCCATTTAGTTCTATATAGTTCTATTCCAATTTCAATGCCTTGACCTTGGAACTATATACATTTTCAAGACTTTTTTTTAAAGTTGAAGGCAGCAGTTCCTAATCAAATGTACGGTCTGCCCCTCATAAATTGTCAGGATCAATAAAGTTCTGAGGTTTAGGAATAATTTTTTTTTTTTAAGCAAACTCGTGAGGAGTCTATTAGACCTTAACTACAGAGCAGTTTATATACCATGTTCTTTCTTAAGTAGGAGAGAAAGGCAGAGTTAACTTAAGTGGGAACTGAGTATAATTCTGAGTATGCTCATAGGAGTGCCTTCCACTCAGCATGATCCTCATGTGTTGACAACCACTGGCCTAAGGAACATCTGACAATTCTCAGCAATCCCTTCCTTTACTCTTGCCATTCAACAGTGGTTCTCACCTAGGGGCAATACTGCCACCACTCTATGCCTGCCAGAAGGCATCTGGAAATGTCTGGGGGTACTTTTAGTTGTTGCAAAGCAGTGGGGATGAGGGATAATTTGGTACACTACTGACAGTTAGTAATGCTAAATACAATGTCCAAGATAGTCCCATTGCCCAGTAAGTCAATGGCACTCTGCTGAAAAATACAGTGTCTGAGTTTGGTTTTTTTTTTCAAGGTTGCTGTGCATATCAGTAATGAATTATTTCTAACAAGTCACAATTAAGGCCAGAGGAAGAGTTCTTCTTAGTTTCCCCCAGCTTCTGAATGGTGAAATTGTGAGGGAGGCAAGTCAGTAGTGAAGAAGTTCTACCTTTAGACTGATCTGCTAGATGTCAGGATATCCAAGGCTCTCATCACCACATTTCAATTCTATGTAAGTTTCTTAATATGTATAAGCAGTTTCTGAATCCTGTAGCTGGCCCTGTAGTCTATGCTATACCTTCAGTAAGACTTCATCTTTTCCCTTATTTCTTCCTTCTCCAATAAACAGTCATAATGATAGCAATAATTTATTGCATCTTTTTCATGTGCCAGGTAATGATTTTTCATAAGGATCTCTTTTAGAACTCACATCAACCCTAGGAGGTAACAGACTCTACTGTGTCAGAATACAGAATTGGGCCAAACTGTTCAAATCCCAATTCTGCTGTCTACTGGCTATATAAACTCCATCAGTTATTTCAATCTCTATGCTCAGTTTCTCCATCTGTGTAACAGATATAACAAATGTACTTATTTATAAGGTTATTACAAGGATTAAATTAGGCACTTAGAACAGTGTCTGGTAATAGTGCCATATAAGCATTCTTTAAATATTCATTACCTACATTTCATGAACAAGAAAATCAAAGTTCTTGCCCACAGTTGCTATGTGCATGAACCAGGAATGAGACCTAAACCTCTGCGTTCAAAGCTTGCACTCTAGCCATTATGTCCCACTGCCCCTCCAGAATCTTTTTAACAGGCTCTATCTTCAGAACGAAGATTTCCCCTACAAGTGTGCACCTCATGCGGCGCCAACAAATTTAATGGACCTGCTTTTCTGGCCATCGGTACTATTTCTTGGTTTTTGAGGATGCCAATGAAATCATGTTTTACTCCTTTTAATGAAAATTCCAGTTTTTACACTATGATATAAGAGGACCTGTTTCTCTAAAAAAAAACCTCCCATTTTTACCTATTCATATTTTAGTTTAGTCTATTATATCAAAGTAAATATTTAATTTTTCCAAAAATTGTATTAAACTACTAAGAGAAAGCATCACGTACTGCTGTGTGGTGTCTGTGGTGTATTTTACGTTAATGCTTGAAACTAGCTGTATTTTTAGGATGGCCTCAAGAAAACATGAGTCATACTTAAAAGCATTTCAGAAATAGAAACAAGATGTAAGACTGTACATTACGAACATCTGCAAAACAAACCACCAAACTGCCATGCATAACCTCATATAAACACAGCCCTGCATGCACAAGGAAACCCTGACTTCCATGTTTTCAGACACAAGATGCTACCTTCCAGGAGGCCACATAATGATAAACTGATGTCAAAATAATACCAGGGAGCCTGATCCTATATTCTAACATTTCCCTCTCTAGGTAAAAATAAAACATCTGGTTCATGTTGGGCTACATTCCTTATTCAATCCCCAGCCAATACTTGTTTCAAAAAAAAAAAATGTGTACTATTTTTGCCCAGGCATACTCAAGGGTTTTAAAATAAGTCTATTAAAGGAATCCAAATTATAATTTTCTCCCTCCGTAGACTTAAACTTGTCATACATGTAAAGATTAAAATTAAAATTTCAGAAAATTACACATAGTTCTAATTTCATTAGAGTAAGTCCTTGAAAACTAGTGATGTTTTATAAGCATCCCAAGGGGCAACATAATATAATGGAGGGAAAAAATTTTTTAAAAAGCCTTTGAGGCCAAACAGACCTAGTTGTGATTTCTCATTCTGTCCTTTATTAGTGTCCTTGCACAAGAATTCTGAATCTTCCAGGCTTAAGTTTTCTTATTTTCAAAAGAGCAGTAATAATACTTGTGAAGTATGACTATTACAAGGATTACAGGTAAAGTACCATGTCAAACCCCTCAGCCAGTGAGAATCACGAATGGAAAGGAAGAATATTAAAGCCTTATTCTCACCTGCAAAATCCTCTACCTGGTGTGCGTCCTAGACAGCAGGCTGCACAGTGTGGACTCGGTAGTAAGGGATGGGCTTCTAGGTTTATACTCAAATAACCTTCTGGACCTAGAGCCCACCCTGAAGAAATAAAGGAGAAAGGAACCCAACATTTACCACATCCCTGACTAGAAGAGCTTATGTTAGGTACTTCCTCATGGCATTTCACTGTATTCTCCATAGTCATCCTACAAAATAGTTCAGGAAGAATCTGAACCCAAGCTTGCCACACTGCCCTGCATTCACTCCTACCACAACACAATGAGGGATTTTAAAAAAATCAGAACTAATCTCACTGCAAGTACATGTTCACTTACTAAATTGTCACCTATCACATATCATTCTGTACTTGACTATAATGGACGTCAAGGGGAAAAAACATACAGTATGTTTAGAACTAAAGTCCACATCATTTATCACATGGGCTAACTGAACTAAGAAATTAAATCATTTACACAGCTACATTTGTTAAGGATCTACTATAGGCTTAGCACCAAGAACAACAAAAATGAATATAATAAGGTCCTCTGAAGGTGTCAAAGGAAAACACTGCATATATATAAATCCTTAGTTTATATAAAGCCGCTCATCTATAATGTAGACTGATGAGTCTGATCCAATATAGCTGTAACTGAAATTAAATGAGAAGACAACACTGGCCAGCACAGTACTCAGAATAGAGAAGCCATTTAGTTTTTCAAAAAACTGTAAAAACACATGAATATACATTAAATAAATAGAAGCATGTCCATATACAATGATTAAGGGTCAAGCTGTTTATTTTTTATGTAGAGATGTTAGAACAAGAGTGTGTATGTGTATATATATATATATATATATATATATATATATATATATATGCATGTTTTTCCTGTATTTGCATAGAGAAATACAGAAAAGATAGCCCTGAAACTACGATTTCTCAATGTGCATTTTTTAATATTGTTTTGGTTTCTGAACCACATAAATGTACTATTTCTACAAAAAAAACCTAAATTTTTTTTTTTTTTTTTAATTTCACAGCGGGAGAGAGATCACAAGGAGGCAGAGAGGCAGGCAGAGAGAGAGAGGGGGAAGCAGGCTCCCCGCCAAGCAGAGAGCCCGATGCGGGCCTCGATCCCAGGACCCTGAGATCATGACCTGGGCCGAAAGCAGAGGCTTTAACCCACTGAGCCACCCAGGCGCCCCTAAATTACTTTTTTAAGTCAAGTTTTAGAAAATCCTTGAGACAGGAAAATTTCTATAATATAATGCTTTGTGAAAATGGTCATAAAATAGTACATATCGAATATTTTCTTAAATGATGCAGATAAATACAGTCATTTTTAAAAACAATAAGATTTGACTCACACAAAGTATGTTCTCTGACCAAAATTAAATAAAATTGGAAATTAATAATAAAAAGATCTTTGGAAACTATCCAAATATTCAGAAACTAAACAGTACACTTGTAAATACCACATGGGTCAAAGATGAGATCAAGGGATGCCTGGGTGGCTCAGTGGGTTAAAGCCTCTGCCTTCAGCTCAGGTCATGATCTCAGGGTCCTGGGATTGAGCCCCGCGTCAGGCTCCCTCCTCTTCTCTCTGCCTGCCTCTCTGCCTACTTGTAATCGCTCTCTCTCTGTCACATAAATAAATAAAATCTTTAAAAAACAAAACAATTAAATCAAAAGGGAAATTGCCAAGCACACTGGACCAAGTTAAAGTAAAAACACCATGTATCCAAATTTATGGCATGCCACTAAAGCAGTACCTAGGGGAAAGGCCTATATGGAGAAAAAGGAAGGATTTCAAATTAACGGCCTCAGCTTCTGCCTTAAGATACTAGAAAAGGAAGAGCAAGTAAAACCCAAAGAAATGAATTTATACAGACCAGAATTTACATCAATGAAATTGAAGACAAAATATTTTTTAAAAATTAATGAAACCAAAAGCTCATTCTTTGAGAAAATCAATAAAGTTGACAAATCAGGAAAGACGAATCAGGAAAGAGAGAAGAGAAAACAATATGGAGGTGCCTCAAGAAGTTGAAAACAGAGCTACCCCAAGACCCAGAAATTGCACTACTGGGTATTTACCCTAAAGATACAAACATGGTGATCCGAAGGGGCACGTGCACCCCAATGTTTATAGCAGCAATAATAGCCAAATAGCCAAACCCATAATAGCCAAACTAGGGAAAGAGCCAAAGACAATGTGGCGTGCACACACACACACACACACACACACACACACACACACACACACTGGAATATTATGCAGCCATCAAAAAACAAAATCTTGCCATTTGCAATGACGTGAATAGAACTAGAGGGTATTCTGCTAAGTGAAATAAGTCAATCAGAGAAAGACAATTATCATATGATCTCACTGATATGAGAAATTTGAGAAACAAGACAGAGGATCATAGGGAAGGGAGGGAAAAAGGAAACAAGACAAAACTAGAGACGGAGTCAAACCATTAGAGACTCTTAATCTCAGGAAACAAACTGAGGGTTGCTGGGGAGTGGGGAGACGACTGGGTGATGGACATGGGAGAGGGTAAGTGCTATGGTGAGCACTGTAAATTGTATAAGACTGATGAATCACATCGCTTCTCGGCCTTTTGGCTAAGATCAAGTGAAGACTGATGAATCACAGACCTATACCCCTGAAACAAATAATACATTATATGTTAATTAAAAAAAAAAACAACAGAGAGAGAGAAGACACAAATTACCAAAGTCAGGAATATGAGATAGGGGTTGACATGAAATGTAGATACTTCAGATATTAAAAGGAGAATAAGTGAATATTGTGAAAATTTTTGCCAATACATTCCACGACTTGGAAAAAATGGACAAATTCCTTGAAAGACAAATTCCTTTAAAAAGTCAGCTGTTCCTGGGGCACCTGGTGGCTCAGTCAGTTAAGTGTCCAACTCTTGGTTTCAGCTCAGGTCATGGTATTGCAGTCAGGGGATCCAGGCCCACATCAAGCTCTGCACTGAGCTAGAACTTGCTTGAGATTCTCTCTCTCCTCTCCCTCTGCCCCTCTCCTCCCTCCACCCACTCACATTCCCTCTCTCTCTCAAAAAATAAAATAAAATAAAATAAAAGTCAATTGTTCCTTAGCTAAAACAAGAAAAGGTAACTTCAATAACTATATCTAACAAAGAAACTGAATTAAACCTTCCCACGAAGAAAACTCCAGGCCAAGATAGCTTCAAGATGAAGTCTACCAAACATTTAAGGAAAAATGCCAATTTTATACAAATTCATTCAGAAAACTGGAAAGGGGGAAATACTTCCCAATTCATTCTATGAGACCAGCACTGCCTGAATACTAAAATCTGACAAAGACTTCACAAGGAAAGTGCTATGGACTGAATACATTCCTCTAAAATTTACATGTTGAAATCCTAACTCCCAGTATGATAGTATTAGAAGGTGGGGCCTTTGGGAAGTGATTAGGAGCCCTCATGAATGGGATTAGAACCCTTAGAAGAAAAGACACAGGAGCTTGCTCTGCCTCTCCACTCTTTTTGCCATGTATGGATACAAGAAGTCAACAGTTTACAACCCAGGAGAGGGCCTTGCCAGAACCCAATCATACAGGTGCCATCGTTCCAGACATCCCACTCCCAGAACTGTGGGAAATACATTTCGAGTTTTTTATAAGCCACCCAAACTATGATGCTTTGTTACAGCACCTGGATCTAAGACCAAAAGAAAGCTGCAGATCAATATTCTTCCATAAATATAGACACAAAAATTCCAAACAAAATTCTCTCAAACTGAAACCAATATATGTAAAAACAACAACACATTATAACCAAGTAGGATTTATTCCAGAAATGCAAAGTTAGCTTAACATTTAAAAATAAATCAATATAATTCACCATGTTAACAAGATAAAAAAGAAAAACCACATTATCATGTCAAAGAACACAGAAAAAACAACTGACAAAATAGAATATCACTTCCTGATTAAAATCTCTAACCAATCCACAAATGGGAGAAAACTTCCTCAACCTGATAAACAACACATACGAAAAACCTATGCCTACCATACTTCAGGGTGAAAGGCATAATGCGTTCCCCCAAGATCAGGAATACGTTAATATTCTCTCCTCTCATCACTTCTATTCAACATTTACTGGAGGTACTAGCAAAAACGGTAAGGGAAAAACAAACAAAGAAAAAGCACCATCCAATTAAAAAGCAGCATTACCTTTATTTATATATAACATGACTATTTATACAGAAACTGTGATGAAATCTACAAAACAAGCTCTAGAATAAGTGAGTTTAGCAAGGTGCCAAGATACAAGATCAATATACAAAAATCATTGTACCTCTGTGTTGAAATTAAAAAAACAATACCATTTATAATAATAACATTAAAAAAATATTAAATACTTGAATGATGACTGACAATGTATGTAAGACCTGTACACTGAAAACAACAAAAGGGGTGCCTGGGTGGCTCAGTCGTTCAAGCACCCAACTCTTGATTTCAGCTCAGGTCATGATCTTAGGGTCCTGGGATGGAGCCCTGAGTCTGGCTCTGTGCTGGGCGTAGAGCCTGCTTAAGATTCTCTCTCTCCCTCTTCCTCTGGCCACACCAGCTCCCCTACCCGCCACACCCATCCCTCTCTCTCAAAGACAAAAAAAAAAATCAAAAAACACTGCTGAGAGAAATTAAAGATCTAAATGAATGGAGAGATACACCTTGCTTATGGGTTGGAAAACTCAATATTTTTAAGATATTGAATCTATAGATTCAATGCAATCCCAATCAAAATCCCAGCAGGCTTTTTTTGCGGAAACTGACAAGCTGATTCTAAAATCATATAGATGCAAAGGACCCAGGATAGTCAAAACATCTTTGTAAAAGAACAAAGAAGGAAAACAAATTAACATTACCTGATTTTAAGATTTATTGTAATACTATAGTAATCAAGATAGTGAGACTCTGGTGTCAAGATAGACAGAGATTAATGGAACAGTCTAGAAATAGACTCATGATTTCTGACAAAGGAACAAAGGCAATTCAGTGGAGAAAGGATAGTCTTTTCAGTAAACAGTGCTGAAACAATTAGATATCCATATGCAAAACATGAACTTTGACCCATACCCTTTATATATAAAATGACCTCTGACTCACACCGTATAAAAAAATTAACTTAACATGGATAATAGACCTAAATATAAATTATGCATACAACTGTGAAGAGATCTAGGAAAAATAAGAAAAAAATCTTTGTGACCTTTGGTTAGACAAAGATTTCTTAGGTAAGACACCAAAACCACAATCCATAAAAGTAAAAATGGATAAAAGGGACTTCACTAAAATTTAAAATGCCTGCTCTTCAAAAGACATAATTAAAAAAATTAAAGGACGAGTTGCCGACTGAAAGAAAATATTTGTAAATCTTATGTCTGGCATATTTCTTGTATCCAGAATGTATGAAGAAATCTCAGAACTGGGGTGCCTCAGTGGCTCAGTCAGTTAAAGCATCTGCTTTCAGCTCAGGTCATGATCCCTGAGTTCTGGGATCAAGCCTTAGGCCTGCTTCTCCCTCTCCCTCTGCAGCTTGTGCTTGCTAGCTCTCTCTCTCTGTCAAATAAATAAATCTAAAAAAAGAAAAAAGAATCTTAAGGCTCAAAAGAACACAAACTTTCCAATAAAAAAGTGGGCAAAAGATGTGAACAAACACTTCATCAAAGATATACAGATGGCAAATAAGCACATAAATAAATGTTCAACATCAGTAGTCACTAGGAAATGCAAATTAAAATCACTATGAGATGCCACTACATAACCATTAGAATGGCTGAAATGAAAAAGACTGACCATACCAAGAGCTGGCAAGAATGCAGAAGAACTGGAACTCTTATACATTGCTGGTAGAAATGGAAAGTGACACAACTACTTTGGAAAAGAGAATGGCAGTTTCCTGAAAAGTTAAATATCTACTATGTGATACAGCTCTTCCACTCTTAGGCATTTACACAAGAAAAGGAAAGTATGATGTCCATATAAAGACTTATACATGAATGTTCAGAGCAGCTTTATTTCAAGAGCCTCAAAATAGTAACAGTAATGTTCACCAACAGGTGAATGAATAAACAAACTATAATTACTCAGCAATAAAAAGTGATGAACTACTGAGAGGAGCAACATGAAAGAATCTCAAAATAATTATACTAAGTGACAGAAATCAGACAACATATAGAATCCCTATACAGAGAAAAAAGATATATTAATATACAATAATATATATTAACATATAAACATAAATATATAAATAAAATATAAATATAAGTAAACATATATGAATATATTAATATATAATATATATTAATATATAAAATTCTAGAAAATCCAACTACATCTACAAAGCAGATAAGTGACTCCCAGAAAATGGAGGAACCAAGGGAGATTATAAAGGGGTTCAAGTACACTTTTGGTGGTGATAAATTTATTTGACCAATATTTTGACTGGTGATGTTTCAGGGTTACATACATATGTCAAAACTTATGAAAATGGAAAAAAACAACTTATGAAACTATACATTGAAATATGTGAAATTCATTGTATGTAAATTATACTTGGTAACATTATTTTTAAAAGATTAGAATAACATATTAAGATATTAACAGACTTATAATTAGACATAAATGATTTCAGTTTTTATCCTTTTGTTTTTCCATATTTCAGTATCTCAAGTTTTTTTTTCAGTATCTCTTATTTATTTATTTGAGAAAGAAAAAACGTGTATTCATCACGTTTTATTTTTGTAATAGGAACAAAAAGTTATAGTTCTTTTGAAAAAAGCCATACTGGAAGTAGTGGAAAATCATGATACAAAGGGAAATTAGTAATGTGACAGGTAACATCTATTAGAATATTTTGACAAATCGATTGATCATAATTTAACACCCAAAATTCAATTTGCAACTCAGCTTCTTATAAAGTTCTTATTATCCATAACATATTGTTACATTGTGATAATTTACTGAAGATATTTTTGTTGGTGTTACGGTAGCTAGTCATATTCATGACAAGACTACACCAACCAAAACCATAAAATGAAACCAAAGGAATGACCTTTAGTTATGAACACATCTCAGAAGAACCAAGAATTTTTAGGTCCTGTCAAATGAGTCCAAGTACTTTAAAGATAAGGCATGAACATTTTATTTTTATGACTGAGGTCACAGAAAAAGCAGTTATAATAGATGTATTCTTCAGTAAGTTTCACTTTAAACATGAGAGTTTTATTAGCTATTTTTAAAGTTATAATCTAATACATGCTTACTGTAACAAAGAAAAAAAATCCAAAAATGTAAAAAGAAAAACCATCTCTCTTGACCCTTTCCATTCACAGCCTCACTCCTAACCTAATGCCCTCAAAAAAACTCAGAGTTAAAAACCTGGAGTGTAGCCTTCCATACTTTTCTCTATATACAGAAAGACATATAACATACCTGCGAAAGGTGTTCAAGTTGTTAAAAAAAAAAATAGCATCAGACTTTATACACCACCCTAAAATCTGCAACTTTTTTTTTCAGTCTGCAATTTTTGCTTAACGATATGGCATGGACACACTCAAGGTCCACAGATATAAATCTAACATTCTTTTTTAGAAGCTGCAGAAATCTATAACATGGGTAAACAATAATTTATTCAACCATTCCTCTACTGATACATGTACGGCTTCTAGTTTTTTCACTATTGGTAACACCAAAATGCTGGAATACATATTGTGTACAAATATCTTTTATAAACTGATTTTTTCCTTAGTGAACATAACCTGACAAAGAAACGGCTACATCAAAGGTATATTTTTTTTATTTTATTTTTTAAAGATCTTATTTATTTATTTGAGAGAGAAAGAAAAACAGACACAGAGCGTGAGGTACAGGAAGGGGCGAGAAGGAGAAGCAGACTTCCCACTGAGCAGGGAGCCTGACTCGGGGCTTGATCCCAGGACCTTGAGATCATGCCCTGAGCCGAAGGCAGAAGCTTAACCCACTGAGCCACCCAGGCGCCCGTTTTTTTTTTTTTTTTTCATTTTAATAGCTACTACCTTATTACTTTCCAAAAAAGCTATAACAACTCACACTTCCACCAGCAATGTATGACAATACCTTTTCCCTGCAATCTTGTAGGTAATGGACATTATAATACTTTTTGTTTTTTTTAGATTTATTCATTTATTTGAGAGAGAGAGAGAGAGAGAGAGAGAGAGAGAGAGCATGTGCATATGCATGTGTGAACAGGGGGGCAGAGGGCAAGAATCTTCAAGCAGACTCCCTACTGAACGTGGAGCCCCACACAGTGCTCGATCCCACAACCCATGAGATCGTGACCTGAGCCAAAACCAACAGTCCCACACTCAACCGACTAAGCCATGCAGGCACCCCATTATACTTTTTTTTTTTTTGCTCAGGTGATGCATGAAAATTGCTCTTACAGTATAATTTGTATCTCTTGAACTATTAAGCAGATTTAGAACATACCCATTTGGATTCCCTCTCCTGTGGCATGCCTATTAAATCCTTTGCCTATTTTCTACTGGATGATATGGTGTTTCTCAGCAATTTCTGAAATATATTTGTATATTAAGGGTATTAATCCTCTATCATATGTGTCACATATCCATTAAAATGTGACTTTTAAGTTAGAGGTTTACTACTTGAATTCATTTTCTCATTCAAATAATGTCATCAACAGTGGTTAAATGACTATACAGATCCAAAGAAGCCTATTTATACATTACATAGTTCAAAAATTGTACATCTGCAATGAAAGTTGCAGAAAGCCGCAACAAAAAATAAAAAGCGACAAAATGCATCAAGAAACATAAAGTTGTCTTTAGTACGGTGCCTGGGAAGAACACTAAAGAAAATTTAGGCACTGAATTAAGACTGCTATGGAGACTCTGAGGAGACTTCAGGCCATGTCACAGGGCTTTAAAAGTTGATGGGACTCTTCCCTTTGAGGGCTCTATTCTAGCTAAAGAAATCTTAAATGAAATCCTTTTCTCCAAGTAAATTCTCATGTAATGAGTAGCAAATAGTGCACTGTTGAAGATAAGGCAAACCTTAAGGATTGGAAGCTTTGCTCCCCAGACTGTTGAAGCTCTGACTCTATTCTGTAAGTGAATCTTAGATAACACCTTCCTGGAGGCCTTTTGTGTAAGCTTTGCCACTCATTCATTAAAACTGCCAAGTAGCGGCAATGATTATTCAACATTATCCACAGACACAAAAGTGACAGCTTTCCGTGCTGTTCTGTCACTTACATGTTGATGAATTTCTCAAACCTCTTGAAATTATTTACAAACATCCTCCTCCCTGCCAAAATCTTTCACAAGGTTGCCTTTATGCCCCAAATCACCACTTTTAAAGCACAATGTTGTAATTCTTACAGAAAACCTCTGTGGGCCCTAACTGCTTGGATATGAGCTCAGTGTGTCCAGTAAACCTTAAATGACCTCACATATAATTGGTCCACAGACTGCAACAAGAAGATTATGTAAGGAAGCAGAAATATAACTCTGAAGTCAACTTTAAAGTCATCTATTGAAAACCTGCTACCCTGGAGTATCACCTCATAAGGCAAACGCTGGAAGAAATACCAGCTTGATACAATATAGTTTAACTTCGAGAACAAAAACATGAAGGAACCCCTTTTCAAGAGTTGACAATTTCATCTAAGCCTTGAGATGCGGTTTTCATACAAAAGGCAAAAATCTTCAATTACCCACTTCAACACTAGCAGGAGAAACTGGGGACTAAGATGGTAAGTGGGAGTTATGATGGTTAAGGCAGGAGGTGACAAGACCTAGATAATAAAAAAACTGAAGAACAGTCCAACTCCTCTGTCTGTTATGTGCCCGGCACTGGGCTAAATGCTGTGTCCAACATTGTTCAAATGAGAAGCTGACAACCGACTATAAGATACAAGCATTCTTATCTCAGTCAAATGGTCAATGAATTAAGAAATTTTACTTTCATGAGATAATACGCTTTCACGTGGTTTTAAGTTGAATTTTAGACTTCCACTTGAGAATATTCCCAATATACAGCATCTCAGTCGGCTAACAGGACTTCTACCACTTCCATTAAATAGATGTTAAATATGAATATGAGGGATCATGTTTCAACACTGTGATTTTTATTTCTTCATTACTAAAAGTTAATAGTTGGTTTTCAGTCCTCTGAATAACTGTGGAAAGGACATAAATAAAACAGCACCAGCATGCCTCAACTATTTCAGTATTTTCAATATTTACCACACTCCTAAGTTCCAAAAGAGTTATCTAACATACCAGTCTTCTTTTCATTCCAGACTTACTCGAAGGTAGCCAGAAATACTGCGACAGACTATAAAAGAAAAATCAAACTGAAATCAGGAAGTCTGGGCTTTGCTACTAATTAGTCTTCTGACCTCTTTCTTATGGTCCTACTTTCCCGGTTATGAAATGAGTTTCAGAGAGGATGGTAATTGCTAACGTTCCTTTCCTTAACAGAAGTCTGTCATTTATGTTTCATTTTTAAAATGTTAAATATGCAAAAAGCAAAAGCTAAATTGAAGCATAAATATGAGTAGGAAAGTAATAGGGTATCAAACTTCATTCAACAAAACATCATTTTCAGAATATTTTAAAATATTTTAAAAAGTAACTCCAAAAGAGTGGGGAAAAATAAACTTCAGGGTTCTCTCAAAACCAAAACCCATAATATCCGATCAGTCATGTAATAACAGCAAGAGTGAACAACTAGGACTTTCCCATCTTGGCAACAGTCCCTGAGAGAGGGACAAGTAGTCCAAAGAATACAATATTTGAACCTAATACAGTTAGCACATGCTCCAAAATATGTTTTATTAATATATAAATATATCTACCCCAATTAATATGTAGCAACTGTATGATACTTATGTGGATATGTGAGATTTTGGTTGACTTATTAGCTCAGCCACTTTTTCTATTTCAAGTTAACCAAACTCCCAATAGTCTTTCCCCTACAAAAGGGTGCAGCTGCTCATACAAAAGACTAGCAGAGACAATATTAATTCACTATTGGGTAAAACATGCTACTATCATTTTGATATACAAACAGTAATATACCTAAGGATACTTATATTATTATGAATATGGTGGGAACAATGATGAACGCATAACGAGCACAGAAAATGCAAACTGAAGTCTATACACCATCCAACTGGTTTCAATATAAACTCTTTTCTCATAAATTTAAAAGGGTAAGCTCCTTAACAACTAAACACAAAAGAAGTGAAAATATTTTATTGTGTAAGAGATGCATGAAAACAGCAATAGAAATTCAAAGTATGTTAAACCAGAAAATGTTGAGTGTTTTTCTTTGTTTGCTTTTCTGGGGTTTTTTGGTGACAAAATATTTGAGTCTTACTATGTTTAAGAAGAGATACCTTTTACGCATGGAACTTGATCTAAGCCAACTACTGCTGTATTGCCCCCTAGTCATTCGCAAAATATGAAAATACATTCATTCAAAGCATACGTTTGTAAGTCTTAAAATTGGTATTATTACTCGGATCCCTTGAATCTTTAAAGCTGGTATAATCTTATTATACATTCTCTCACTTAATAAGATCCCCAGTCCCCAAATGATTAAGCATCTGTAGCTACGATAAGATATTTTAGCAGACCCTCAATAGGAGAGAGACAGTGCCATCTTATTTGTTAAAAGAAGGGAAGAATAGTGATATCCCCTGCTGACGGCAGTCAGGCAATGACTATGATTCATGTCTGGGCGAAGCTTGAAAGGCCAACATTCTTTCCACACTATAAACACATGAAGTTTTATCTTTGGAAGAAAACTGAAGGGCACCTGGGTGGCTCAGTGGGTTAAAGCCTCTGCCTTCGGCCCAGGTCATGATCTCAGGGACCTGGGATCGAGGCCCACATCAGGCTCTCTGCTCGGCAGGGAGCCTGCTTCCTCCTCTCCCTCTGCCTGCCTCTCTGCCTACTTGTGATCTCTCTCTCTCTCTCTGTCAAATAAATAAATAAAATCTTAAAAAAAAGAAAGAAAAAAAGAAAGAAAGAAAGAAAGAAAGAAAGAAAGAAAGAAAGAAAGAAAGAAAGAAAGAAAGATAGAAAGAAAACTGAAGCTTTTTTGAAGAGCCTACCGCCACCATGTGTGATCCTGGAAACAACCTAACTAAGGACAAATTCAAAATCAAATCTAAGGAAGATATATTCCAGATTCATTCTTTATTTTATTTTACTTTTTAGAGAGAGAGAAAGCGGGGGGAAAGGGAGAGGAAGAGTCCCAAGTAGGTTCTACGCCCACCATGGAGCCCAACGTGGGGCTCAATCTCACAACCCTGAGATCACGACCTGAGCCAAAATCAAAAGTTGAATGCTTAACTGACTGAGCCACCCAGATGCCCCTCCAGATTCATTTTTTAAAAGTAAAACTGAATGAAGACAAAAATGTTCTTACCATATCTCTTAAGCAGAATCACAGCAGCCCTTCATATTAACCATATTCAACAGTGTTATAAGGATGGGACAATGGGAAGTAAGAAGGGAACAGAATCAGGAGACAGAGGAAATGGTTGTGTCACAGACTCATATTTATTGAGCAGAAGGAGGAGGAAGAGGAGGAGGAGAAGGAGAGAAGAGAAGAGAAAAGAAAAGAAAGGAAGAAAGAGAGAGAAGGAGAAATTCATGCCTAGGAAATAGTATAGACAAAATCTTAAACATAATCAATCCTTCCCCTCCAAATAGATGTTTCCATACAGAACCCAAACTATGTAACAATTCTCCTCCTGTATCAAGAGCAGATATTATTCCTCACTTCAGAAGTTCATTAAAAGTTAGCTACATTCATAATAAAAAAAAAAAGGTCCAGAAATCAGGAAAAAAATGAGTGTTTTCAATCATCATGTTTAAATCTATTTTGTTAAGTTTTCTCTAGGTAAATATAACAACTTGTTAAAGATTAAAGTCCCTAGTCTCACCCCCAGAAAAGATTACCTATTAATTACAATAATATAATTAAGCATAACCATTAAATAATGAACACTAAAAATAAATGTTCCTGACTCCCACTTCTAACTGGGATGAAGAGAATTGAAGAGAATTTTACTTTCAACCCAACAACGAGAACAAGGCGGTTAATCTGTAAAAACCACGGTTTCTTAAAACCTACCATACAGTTAAGAATTCAGAGAAACCTGAATGAACTAAATTCTAGAGAGTAGTGAGCATTTTCAAGGAGAGAACAGACCCACAGCTAACGTACATCCCTGGCAGAATGGTAGGAGGAAGAAGAATCTGCCATAGGTGTATCAGAAGCAAGCTGAACTTTCAGCAAACTTACAATGGCCACACACAAGCTGAGATGATGAACTCATCTACTGAAAAGTCTGTCACAAACAGAATCTGCACCTACCCATTAACTCTTCCCCACTGGCCTTCACTGAGTACACAGGGGTACGCACTAAAAACCAGACACAGGGCAAGAACTGAGAAGTATTCTTCCTGAAGCATATCGTTCCTTTTGTTAATACAAGGCAACAACCCACTGAAGCCTGAAGGTGGGACAGAAGAAGCA
Source organism: Ailurus styani (assembly GCA_002007465.1). NCBI lineage: Eukaryota > Metazoa > Chordata > Mammalia > Carnivora > Ailuridae > Ailurus > Ailurus styani. The sequence goes on from LNAC01000288.1 coordinate 2,615,867, forward strand.
ACAGAAATCGCTTCAAGGCACTTCACGTCTTTATATTGTATAAGGCAGCAGTTCTCATGGACCGTGTTAGGGCAGAAGAGCTGAGATAAATTCCTCTGCCGCACTCTTGGCCTTCACTGACATGGCCTTTGGAGGCTGGAGGAAGGACAACAGTATAAGGAGAGATCTGGGTTGAAGAAAGAAGAATGCAGGACTAAATGGCAAAACTCCCCTGCAATCCAAAGATGCAGCCATAAAGCAGAGACTAGCCATGGTGTGTACAGCTGGAAATTCAGCTGTGAAGCATAAAGAAAGCTCTGGAATCTCACCAGAATTCACATGCCGAACCTTACTAAAGAGAAAGTCCTGATCTCTTCCTCAATACCTTTGAAAATAGATATAAGTGGAATCTAACTAATCTACAACAAAGCCCAGTCCCAGCTCAAGCACATATTAGTTTGACTCAGCATTCCTCCTCTGCTGGCCCCCCCACCACCACCACAAACACGGGACTTTGCAGATGAAGAGGCATGCCCTGTTCTGGGGTAAATACCATTTACTTCAGTAATGATATTCAGTAAATATCATTTACTTCAGTCTCTACTGTTCTTTTATACACAATGTCTGGCACACAATATTATGAGGCAAACAGAGAAGCAAGAAAATGTGATCCACGTTCAAAAATCAATAAAAGCAGTTCTAAAAAATGGTCTAGATGCTGGAATTATTAGACCATGAAAAATATGTTAAAATATTTAGTGCAAAAGGAGGACAACATGAATGTATTCAAGCATGAGAGACGGAAATTATAAAGAAAAAGTGAATGGAGGTAAAAATGAAAAATGTATTAACAGAAATGAATGAATCATCAGATGGGATGAAAACAAGACTGTACAAAGCTGAAAAGAAAATAAGGCCAAGAATTATTAATTATGGCCAAGAATTTTCCAAAATTAATTAAAGTTATTAACCCAGAGACTCAAGGAATTCAGAGAAATGCAAAGAAGATAAATTCAAAGCACACACCGATGTACACCAAAGCCAAACTTTTAGTTAAAAAAAGAAGAGATAAAAAGAAAAAAGTTTAATATAGACAGAGAAAAAGGACAAATAATAACTATGGGTACAACAAAAATGATAGCTGATTTTTTATTAGAAACAATAGAAACCAGAAAATAAAATGATGTCTTTACAGGACTAAAACAAAAACAAAAACAAAAACAAAAACAAAAACAAAAAAACAGAACAAAAAACTAACATTCCATATCCAGTGAGGGGGGAAAAGCAAAAACACATATTAAGATAGACAACAGGGGGTGCCTGGGTGGCTCAGTGGGTTAAAGCCTCTGCCTTCGGCCCAGGTCATAATCTCAGGGTCCTGGGATTGAGCCCCACATCGGGTTCTCTGCTCAGCAGGGAGCCTGTTTCCTCCTCTCACTCTGCCTGCCTCTCTGCCTACCTGTAAGCTCTCTCTCTCTCTCTCTCTCTCTGTCAAATAAATAAATAAAATCTTAAAAAAAAAAAAAAGAAAAGAAAGGAAGAAAGAAAAAAAAGATAGACAACAGATGAGAGGCACCTGGCTGGTTCAGTCAGGAGAGCATGCAACTCTTATTATCTCAGGGTTGTGGGTTTGAGCCCTACATTGGGTATGAAGCTTACTTAAAAACAAGAGGGGCCCCTGGGTGACTCAGCTGGCTAAGCAACCAATTCTTGATTTCGGCTCAGGGAGTCCTAAGATGTAGGCCCCTTTCCAGTTCTGTGTTCAGCGGGGAGTCTGCTGAGATTATCTCTTTTCCTCTGCCCCGCCCCCTGCTCATGCTTTCTCTCTCTCAAAATAAATGAGTAAAATCTCTTTTTTAAAAAGTTTCATTTTTTTATTAACATATAATGTATTATTTGCTTCAGGGGTACAGGTCTGTGAATCATCAGTCTTACACAATTCACAGCACAATAACACATGAGAGAATTCCTAACACAAGCCTACTAAAAGTGCTAAAAGGCTGAAGGGAAATGCTTTCAGATGAATGTCTGAATCTGCAGGAAGAAATGAAAAGCACCATAAAACATTAAAATATGGGCAAATATTAAAAAACTTTAAAAATCATCTCCATTTTATATATACATACTGAATTTAAAATTCCACTGATTGCCTAAAATAAAAAATAATGACATTGTGGTGTTTTAGCATTTATGGAATTAAAATATATGATAGCAAGACTACCAAGGTTATGAGAGGTAAATGAAAGTATAGTGTTGAAAAGTTATCACATTGTACCTAAACAGATCTCTTACTTGAAAGTAGACTATGATAAGTTGAAGATGTATATTACAATCCCTAGAGCATCACTGTTCAAGAGCGTACGTACTAGTCACATGTTGCAATTTGAATTTGAGTTTAAATTAACTAAAATTAAGTAAAATCTAAATTATTTTCCATATTGACTGCTCTGGTCATACTCTGAATGGTTAATAACCACATGTGGCTAGTGCCTGCTATACTGGACAGCAACAAATATAGAACATATCCATCACTTCAAAAAGTTCTACTGGACGAACCACACCAGAAAAAGAGACATAACTAGAGAGCCAATGGAAGAGACAAAATGGAATATATTATCTCTGAAAAGAAGATAATAAAAGATGTATATAAAAATATAAAGAGGACAAAAGGAAAAAAAAACCAGATGGTCAACATAAACACATCTACACCAATAATTATATTAAATATAAATGAGTTGAACATTCCAATTCAAAGAAAGAGCTTGTCAGAATGGATAAATTAGCTGTTCATAAGACACACTTGAAATATAAAGGCACAGACTAGCTGAAAGTAAAAGAATGAAAAAGAGCGTACGTACCATACAAACACTTAGCACAAGAAAGATGGTGTGGTTTACATTACTAACAGACAAAATAAACTTTAAAAAGAAAAACTACTACCAGACAATGACATCATTGCATAATAATAAAATGGACCATTCATACAGAGGACATAAGAATTATAAATGTTATGTAAACTAAACCTATTAGAGAGGTTTGAGATACACAAAATAAAAATCAGTAAAATAAAGGGCAACAAATCTACAATCTACAATCTACAATCCTAATAGAACGTTTTAACACAACTTTATCAGCAGCTGATTGAAGAGGTAGATAAAATCAGTAAAAACATAAAGGACTTGAACAATATTGTCAACATTGACCTAATTAATATTTATAGACTACAACACCCAGTATCAGCAGAACATTAATTCTTTTCAAAGTTTACATGAAACACTCACCAAGAGAGCCTTTATGCTGATTGTTAAGTCTCAATAATTTCAATTTCAAAGAATTGAAACTCTAGGGAATATGTTCTCTGACCATAAGAGAATTAAATTAGATACCCTGACCTTAATAGTATTAAATTAGAAATCAGTAACTGTAAGATAAAGAAAAACCAAATACTGAAAATGAAGCAAACATACGTCTAAATAAAAAATATTTGTGATTCTTAGAAATATCTTCAATGGAATAATGAAAACTTGACATATCAATATTTGTGAGGCAGAGCTAAAGCACAGTTAAGATGGAAATTTACAGCTTTGGACAACTAAATCAGGAAAAAGGGGGCAAAAGCAATAATCTGAACCTCTACCTTAAATAGTGAGACAAAGAATAGGAACCAAAGTAAATAAAACTTAGGAAATATAAAGAGTGGAAATCAGTGAAATAACAAATGGATAAACAATAGAGAAAAATCAACAATGAAAAGCTATTTTTATCATTGATAAACCCCTAGTAAGACTAATTAAAAAGAGGAAGAAAAAAGCCCACATTTCCAATATTAGGAATAAAAGAAGGACTAGCAATACAGACTCTACAGATATTTAAAGCATAATAAAGACTACATTATGGAAAAAATGTCAATAAATTTTAAAACTAAATTTTATAATTGGACCTACCCCTTTAAAATAAAACAGAACTATAAAGTTCTTAGTAAAAAACACAGACTATCTTCACAACTTTGAGGTAGGCAAAGATTTCTAGGACATAATAAGCACTAACCATAATAAAAGATAGATTGTATGTAATTAAAACTTCTGCCAACTAAAAGATACCATTGAGAAAATGATTAGGCAAGGGAGAGATGGAAAGAAAGTATTCATAATACATATATATGACAAAAGACTTGTATCTAGAGTATATGAAGAACTTTTACAAGTCAATAATAAAAAGGCAAAATCTGCTTTTTTATTTTTTTATTTTATTTTTTTATTAGCATATAATGTATTATTTGCCCCAGGGGTACAGGTCTGTGAATCATCAGGCTTATACATTTCACGGCACTCACCATAGCACAAACCCTCCCCAATGTCCGTAACCCATCCACCCTGTCCCTGCTATCCCAGGCCCCAATAACCCTCAGTTTGTTTCATGAGATTAAGATCTCTTATGGTTTGTCTCCCTCCCAATCCCATCTTGTTTCATTTTTTCCCTCCCTTCCCCCACAACCCCCACCCTGCCTCTCATATTCCTCATATTAGAGAGAACATATGATAATTGTCTTTCTCTGATTGACTTATTTCGCTTAGCATAATACCTTCTAGTTCCATCCACATCATTGCAAATGGCAAGATTTGGGGGTTTTGATGGCTGCATAGTATTCCTGTGTGTGTGTGTGTGTGTGTGTGTGTGTGTGTGTGTGTGTGTGTGTGTGTGTGTGTGTGTGTGTGTGTACACACAGAGACACACACACCACATCTTCTTTATCCATTCATCTGTTCATGGACATCTAGGTTCTTTCCATAGTTTGGCTATTGTGGACATTGCTGCTATAAACATTCAGGTGCATGTGCCCCTTTGGATCACTACATTTGCATCTTTAGAGTAAATACCCAGTAGTGCAATTGCTGGGTCATAGGGTAGCTCTATTTTCAACTTGTTGAGGAATCTCCATACTGTTTTCCAGAGTGGCTGCACCAGCTTGCATTCCCACCAACAGTGTAGGAAGGTTCCCCTTTCCATATCCTCTCCAACATCTGTCGTTCCCTGACATGCTAATTTTAGCCATTCTGACTGGTGTGAGGTGGTATCTCAGTGTGGTTTTGCAAAATCTGCTTTCTTAAATAAGCAAAATATTTTAACAGATACATCACAAAAGATATACAAATAACCAATAAGCATAGGAAAATATCTTGAACATCATGCTCATCAGGGACATGTTAACCAAACGTGCACTACTGGAATAGCAAGGCAAGGACCTCTGAAAATCCACTCCTCCATAAAAGCAATGGCAACACAGGCGAAAATTGCCAAAATTAATTTTTTCAGAACTCTAGAAATTAACAAGAGGCTTTTCAGCAATCTGACAAGCATTTATCCAAGAAAAATGTGTGAACCTTAGTATGAACTATAAGTTCTGTGGTCTTTTAACTTGTCCTGTCCCCACCTCTCTGCCCACCTCTGTAGTAATCTTGATACCAACCACCACAAAGTTGGTGCAAACCAGCAACCTGGCAACCACTGAAGGGTACAGAACAGGGTTGCAGCTTCCTAATCCTCCCAGCCCTAGAAAACTATCCCTACTTGATTCCTCTAACAGCTCCCTGAAAAGCTCCTTTTTTAGAATTTGACTTCATTTGACCCACTCAGAGCTCCCAGTATGTAAACAACACTACCCTAGGGTGTTTGTCCAAAAAAATAAAAAATAAATAAAAATTAACAACTGTTTAACATCACAGCTGCCTAAGGCACCAAAACCAGTTGGAGCTAACAAAAGGATGACCAAAAAACAAACAACTTAAAAGGAAAAACTGGGAATAAGATGTCCAAAAGAAGGCCTGAAAAACTACAGTGTATGTCTAGGAATCTAGAAGGCCACGTACATGTCTGGGAAAGTTCTGAGGAGGGCCTAATGGCTCACCTCTGGCTGACACTGAAGCTTTGCACAAGCAGGAGGACATACTTATAAGCTGCCTCTGGAGTTTCATTAGAAATCATGTCCAACATGCACACACAGGCCATGGTCAAAAACTGGGAGAACAGAGATGTTTGAGGCATTTAAGAAATCTCTGCCCCATCACTGGCAGGCCAGTAAGCTAAATGAACAGAAATTTCAGTGGCTGCATATGACAGAGTACAGATTTCAGAAAAACAGTCTACATATGTCATTAAACAAACAACTGGAGCGAAACCAAACCCTAGGCAAGGGAGGGAAGCTGATGTCCAGAGTTGGACATTATACAATTTAATAGGACTACTTTCCCAAAAGAAAAAAAATGGTACGAAACACAAAGAAATAGGAAACTATAGCATACGCATAAGAAAAAACCAATCAATAAAACTATCTTTGAGGAAGCCAGACACTGAACTCAGTAGAAAATACTTTATTTATTTAAAGATTTTATTTACTTATTTGACACAAAGAGAGAGATCACAAGTAGGCAGAGAGGCAGGCAGAGGGAGAGGGGTAAGCAGGCTCCCCGCTGAGCAGAGCGCCCAATGTGGGGCTCGATCCCAGGACCCTGAGATCATGACCTGAGCCGAAGGCAGAGGTTTAACCCATTGGGCCACCCAGGCGCCCCAGAAAATACTTTAAATTAGCTTTTATAACTATGTTCAAAGAACCAAAAAAAACAATGTCTGAAAACTTAAAGTATGACATCTCACTAGAAAATATCAATAAAGGAATAGAAACTATAAAAAAAATTCAGAGAAATTCTAAAGTCAAAAACTACAAAAAGTGAAACTACAAAAAAACCACCAAAGGGGCTTAACAACAGACCTGAGAGGGCTGAGTAATCAGCAAACTTGACTAGGTTAATTGAGATTATCTAGTCTAAGAAACAGAAACAAAAAAGGGCCCTCAGAAAACTATGGGACACCATTTAGTGTATTAACACACACATAATGGGAGTCGCAGAAAGACAGAAAGGAGGGAAGAACTAAGAATGAAGAATGATTACAAAAGAACTCCCTCAAATTAATGGAAAACATTAGTATACACATTCAAGAAGCTCAACAAACTCCAAATAAGTCAAACTCAAAGAGATTGCATTTAGTCACATCACAAACTATCAAAAGACAAAGATAAATGGCCTATCTTGAGAGCAAAGACAAGTGACTCATCATTAGAAGGGATTCTTCATAAAATTAATAACTGATTTCTCATCAGAAACTATGACGGCCAGGGGCAATAAGACGACATATTCAAAGTGCTGGGAAAAAAACCTATCAACCAAGAATTTGTGATACAATAAAGGTAAAATTAAGAAATTTCCAGGGGCACCTGGGTGGCTCAGATGGTTAAGCATCTACCTTCAGTGCATCTACCTTCACGTCACGATCCTAGGGTCCTGGGATCAAACCCCACTTTGGGCTCCCTGCTCAGCGGGGAGCCTGCTTCTCCCTCTCCTTCTACTGCTCTCCCTGCTTGTGCTCTCTCACTCTGTCAAATAAATAAATAAATAAATAAATAAATAAATAAAATACTAAAAAAATTAAAAAAGAAATTTCCAGATAACCAAAACTGAGGGAATTCATTACTAGTAGATCTGCCCTACAAGAAATACTGAAAGAACTCCATCCTTCAAACTGAAATGAATGCACACTAGATAGTAACCCAAATGTACACAAAGACACAAAGAATACTAGTAAAGGTCACTACATATGTAAATATAAAGACAGTATAAACATATTTTTAATTGTAATTCTTTCCTTCTGACTTAAAAGACAACTTCATATAGTGATAATCATAAAATTCTGATGATAGATTTTAACATATAAAGATATATTCTAGGGGCGCCTGGGTGGCTCAGTTGTTGAGTGTCTGCCTTCGGCTCAGGTCATGATCCCAGAGTCCTGGGATCAAGCTCCGCATCACATCGGGCTCCCTGCTCGGTGGGGAATCTGCTTCTCCCTCTCTCTCTGCCCCTGCTTGTGTTCCCTCTCTTGCTGTCTCTCTGTCAATTAATAAATAAATAAAATCTTTTAAAAAAAAGAAAGATATATTCTATATGACAATAACAGCAAAAAGGAAGTAGAAGAGAAGAGAGCTATTTTAGAGCAAAGTTTTTGTACACAATTGAAATTAAGTTATTATTAATAGGAACAAGTTTGTTTCAAGCTAAATTGTTAATTGTAGTCCCTAGAGTGACCACTGAGAAAATAACTAAAAAAAAAAAATACAGTAAAAGAAAAGTGAGACAGAGTGGAGAGGACAGATGGCAGAGCCATATAGGAGAGAGAGTCATTGGAAACTTACATTAAATAGAAAATGTGATATTTTCCTTCAAGAAGCACATAGTCTAGTGGAAGAATCTGAAGAGTGAACAAAAAATTATCTATTTTGTGTCCAATAACCAGAAATAGTGAAGGAGAGTAACAGGAGATAAGGCTGAGACTAGATCATGAAAGGTAAGGAATGACCTTGGTTCCTAAGGTATGAGGAGTCATTTAAGGAATTCTGAGAAAAGAAGTGACATGACTTTGACCAAACAAGTGACTGTCAGTTACTAGGGAGATGCAAATCACAACGAGATACCATTTCATATTGATGAAGATGGCTATAACAAAAACACAGGCAGTAGTAAGTGTCGGTAAAGATGTGGAGAAACTAGAAGCCTCAAACATTGAGGGGGGGATGTACAACGGGCGGCCTCTGTGGAGAACAGTTTGATAATTTCTCAAAATGTTAAAATAGAGTTATCGTCTGACCTAGCAATTCCACTCCTAGGTACATACCCCAAAAAACTGAAAACATATGTCTGTCCAAAAACTTCTATGAATGCCCATAACAGTATCATTTGTAACAACCCAAAAGTAGAAAAGAACCAAATGTCCATCAACTGATGAATGGATAAGCAAAAAGTGGTAGAGCCAGACCATGGAAGAGTATTTAGACATAAGAGGAATCCAGTACTGATACATTCTACAACACAGATGAACCTTGGAAACATATGATAAGTCAAGAAAGTCAGACGCAAAGGCCACGTATACTATGATCTCATCTATATGAAATATTGAGAGTAGGCAAATCTACAGAAACAGAAAATATATTAGTGATTGCCAAAGGCTGGGGGGAGGGGAGTGTGTACAGTTGTTGGGAGGTCGAAACAAGGAGTGACTGTTAATGGGTATGAGGTTTCTTTTGGGTGTGATGAAGATGTTCTAAAGCTAGATGGGGCATGGTTGCACAACTCTGTGAAAATATTAAAAACCACTGAGTTCTATACTTTAAAAAGGTAAATTTTTTTAAAAATGTAAATTTTATGGTTTATTAATTATATCTCAACAAAGCTGCTATAAAACAAAAACCATGACAAGTTACTATTTCACACCTAGTAGAAAGAGTAAAAGGAAAAGACTAGAAATTCCAACGTTGGCAAGGATACAGAACATCACTATTGGTCAAAGGGTAAAACAGCACAACTACCTCGGAGAATTGTTTGGCAGTATCTTATAAAGTTAAACAGCCATCCATCCTGTGACACATCAATTCAACTCCCGGTTATTTATTCAAGAGAAGTGGAAAGTTATGACTACAAGACTTGTACAGGAATGTTCACAGCACCTTATTCATAACAGCCTTAAAATGGAAAACTTCCAAATGTCTATCAACAGAACAGGTAAACAAATTGTGTTATATTTATACAATGCAATAGTACTCAGCAATTAAAAACAAACTGATAAGTACAGGAACATGGATGAATTTCAAAATCATCTTGATAAAGGCCAAATACACACCCAGAAAAACTATATTATATGATTCTATTTATAGAAAGCTAAAGAACAGGCAAAGCTAATCCATCGTGGTAGGAAAAAAGAACACTGGTTTCCAGGGCAGAGCAGAGGGGATTGGGCACAGAAGAAAATTCAGGGGTGATGAAAGTAATCTTGGTGGTTATACAAGTTTATAAAATTGTCAAAATTAATCAAAATGAATACTTAAGATCTGTGCATCTCATTACATATAAATTTTATTCCAATTTTAAAAAAAGAGAATAGTACATGAAAAAAATAAATGTTTTACTGAAATATTCAAGGGTGAAGTGATAGGATGTCTGGGATAGATTTTAAATACTCCAGAAGAAAAATGGGAGTCAGTTAAAAGACTGACATACATCAATAAATGTTCAAAATGAATGATAAGAACATAGTTTATACTTTTTTCTAGTTTTGCGTAAGTTCGAAAATCCCCACAATGAAAAGTTAAAAGTTATTCATTCATAAATAAATGACTATTTCTTACTGTAGTTCTGTGGCACAAGTTCTGGGCTCTTAGGAGTTTTCAACTTGTAGGATACATCTCCAATATTAACTGTATCACCTAAAAAGAGAACAAGGAAACACACCATTACAAGAGACAAGAAAACCACACACTATGCCTTTCCCAACGATGATTGCCCTGCCCTACAGAGAAGGACTCTATAGAAATGTACCCCACATCTGCCCGTGTTCAGCCCCATAGACACACCTGTCTATGTCAACCACTATGCTCTAAAACTTGTATCCAAAGTATAAGTTATATAATGGAAAAGGGAAGCCTGGGTGAAATTCACATTTTAAACGCTACATTAGCAAACAAAACAAAACAAAAAACCTGAAGTACAATAGAATTTTATGAATCAGCCTTATTTTCTCATTAAGAGCAATACTAATAAAGTCAACAATTCAGAGGATATATTTTGCTTAAGATCATCCAAAGCATTCATAAGATGGCATCTTTTAACACAAATTACAACCTTTTTACATCCTTATACGTTCTTATTCTTACTATATACAACTTCAAGTTTTCTAGCAACATAACCCAAAAATGCAGTATTTCCAGGACAGCCCCAGATTATATGCCAAGATTTCCTACAAGAACAAGCAAAAGAGGCAAAAGTTCTCACTTCTACTTGGTGCTAATTTTAAGTAACATTAATCTCTGGCTGGTCTTCTAAAGTGCAGGACTAAACCACTCTCTGCTTTGCTCTCTCCCACAGTAAAACATACTGATCCCATCTGCACCTGGGACTTCATTTAGAAAGGGCTTGACGACACTTAGAAAAAGTAGCTATATAAAACACAACTTTCAACACTGCCAGTTGTGAGCTAGTTAGATATTCCGGAAACAAGGGCCTTAAATCATCGTAATAATAACAAAAGCAGCCAACATTTGCTGAATGATGACTATCTTCTATCTTCTAAGCACTTTATACATTCCCAGAATAACCATGTGAGACAGAGGCTTTACAAGTGAGGAAATCTTTAATTCTGTTAAAAAAAAAAAGATTTTATAAAGAAATATATTACAGCTAATTGGCAAGTTGAGAGAAAACATTGTGCAAAACACAGGTAGATATGCCTTCTAATACAGAAAATATGTGTATTTACAGTGTAAATCAAAGGACTTTTCCTCTAAATTAGTCTAGACATCAGCTAATACTTATTGAATACCGGTTATTTGGCAAATATTGTTATAGACACGTTATTTATGCTACTTCATTTCATCTTGACTCTAAGTAACCTGTGGTTCCTGTGAGTTATTTCATATAACTGCTCTAGCAGAAACCCCATCTCAAATTAGCTTAGTAAAAAAGTCACTGGAGTTTCGGTGACAGCAGTTGTGTGAGGTATAGCTCACGGGAAGGGCTGGTTACTGAAGAGACCTTGGCTGGGTGACTAGTCCACAGCACCGCAGGGAAGGCAATGGAGAAACACAGCAGTCACACAAAGTCACTCCCCAGGACAGGCTCACTGAGATACCACCCCTGGCACCACTAGATCCACACCTGGGACACCATGACCAGAGGACAACTTTGTCCCCTATTTCATTTTGATATTTTTCAAACCTGTAGAAAAGTTGGAAAAACACTATTTTAAGGTACAGAAATCATGATTCGTCTTTAGTCTGGTTTTCAGATCCATCGTCTAATAATGACTCTAACACAGGTAAACTGTGGTAAACTCTGCATCGTTCCCTCGTGACTCAAAGTCCTGGGCAGGGCACTTCACTGGCCAAGCCTAGGTTACTACCCATAGTCAGGCTGCCTGGACTTTCCAGGGTAGATCTGGGGCCCTGCCTCCTTTCAAGACTTACACCATGGGGATTCCACCTATTCCACCTCTTTCTCATTTTCTCTCCCTCTCCCAGCCCCCTCTCCTCCTCTGTTTCCTTCCTGCCTTAGCATGACTCCAACTCTTCCATGCTTGCTCTTCCTCTTCTCCTCAACTTCCTCTTTTCCAGCCTCTTTTCTATTCCACCTACCACCTCTTCTTGATGAGCTCATCCAGTCTTACACCTTTCAGGGCAACTAATATATCACTGGCTCTCAAATTTATACCACTAACCCAGACCACAGAATCCCAAACATGGATGCCAACAGACACTGAAATGCCTAACATATTCAAAACTTTTTCACCAAAATGTGCTCTACCCACAGTATTCCCAGTTCTGCCAATGGCAACTTAATACTGCCAGGGGCTCAGACCAGAAATCTTGCAGCCATTCTTAACTTTTCTCTCTCGCCTTCTCAGAAAAACCCATGGACTCTGTCTTTAAGATATATCTAGGACAGCCCACTTCTCACCATAGTCTTTACCACCACAATGTTGAGCCAGCCAGTTAGAGGTTTATTACTACTTGAACTCATTTTCTCATTCAAACAGCATTAACTCTCACCTACTGACAGATCTGTCTCAACCCTTGCACCCTGAAGCTTATTCTCAACAGAGCAGCCACAATGATCGTAATAAAATAGGAGTCAAGTAATGCAAGTTCTCACTCAGTCCTCATTGTTGCAGTGGCCCAAAGGCTATGCTGATCTGGCTCCCCCATTTCCTCTCTTACCTCATCTCCTGCCAAACTTATTCTACTCCCGACTTATTCTACTCCCGCCACCTGGTCTCCTCACTATTCCTTGAACATGTCAGACACATACTCATTTCAGGTTTTTGCACTGGATTTTCCTAATGACTGAAATATTTTTCCTAAACATATTCATTTATCAATCAGGGCCCTAGCAAAACCAGATGGTACATTCAAACTGAGTAACTGAGGAGAGTATAATAAAAGAACCATTTGTGAGAGAGTTTAAGAAAACCAGCAAGGATAGTGCAGTGTCCCGGCCCTAACAGTAACAGAAAGCCATTGCCAACACTAGACCTGAAGGGGCCTAGTGCAAGCAGAGAAAGTACAAAGCTTCCAAAAAGGAGCTGTGACCCTTTGTGGAGCAAATCACAGCAAATCTATGGTGATGACTTGGCCAAGAGTATGCTGGGGGATAAACATGAAAGAAAAACTGACAGAACTAAAAGTAGACGAGAGAAATCCACCATCAAACTTTGATGTTTCAATATATCTTAGTAACTGATGGAAGAGCAAGAAAAAGAAGTAGAAGAATAGAAAAGTAAGAATAATCACTTCTCAGCCTTTGGCTAAGATCAATTGGAAAATAGGATAGGGAAGATCTGAAAACACTATTAATCACTAAATATAAATGACCTTTACTGAACACTATACCCAACAAGGACAGAATACATATTCTTTTTAAACGCACATGAAACATTCACCAACTAGATCTTAGGCTGAATCACAGAGCAAATCACAGAGCAAATCTTAATAAATTTCAAAGGACTAAAACCATACAGAGTAGGGCGCCTGGGTGGCTCAGAGGGTTAAAGCCTCTGCCTTCGGCTCAGGTCATGATCCCAGGGTCCTGGGATCGAGGCCCGCATCGGGCTCCCTGCTCAGTGAGGAGCCTGCTTCTTCCTCTCTCTCTCTGCCTGCCTCTGACTACTTGTGATCTCTCTCTGTCAAATAAACAAATAAAATCTTTAAAAAATAAAAAAATAAAAAAAATAAAATCATACAGAGTATGTTTTCTGATCAAAAGGGAATTAAAAATGAATAACAAAAAGATAACTGGAAAGTCTTTTGAACATTTGGAAATCAAGCAAAAGGCTTCTAAAAAATCCAAGAAGCAATCACAATGGAAATTAGACCTATTAAGAAATAGGGTAATGATCAATTAGTCATGTCTGCTGCAGGCAAAGAGAAAAATGACATTTGTCCTTCCTGCCTCAATGTTGATATTCTTGGCCACCTTCTGTTACCATGCTATGCTTTTCTTGAATCATCTAATCCATGCCAATGTCCCAACTCTGACCTCTGTACAACTAAGTCTTAAATGTCTCCTTTGGCTCAGATCTCTCTCCTGAGTTCCAAACCTATCAGTAAGCTACTGGACACAATTATATTCCTATCTCAGTGAGTGATGCTTTATTCCCTGGCCTGAAAGGCCTTCCACATCTCTCTCGCACCCTTCTCGCTTCAGGCAACTACTCCTCAAATATCCTCATCTCCCCACTGAACTTTCCCTAACTTTTCCTTTTGCATGCTCTCCACCTCCATCAAGAATCCCATTCCTGTCTTTCTGCTAGCATAGTATCTGGTTCATGTTTCTCACACTGTTTTACAATTACTATTATTTCACTACCATAATTATCTTTAAATGAGGGTACACACTTTGTAAGGGTACAGAGCACAGAAGTCTCAAGGAGATCAGTTTTTCAGATCCTCACTTCCATGTGTTCTTCCCAAACACTGAGAGGACTGGCCCGGCAGGTTCTCCATTCCCACAGGCCCTTTCAGGAGCCCTCCCACTCTCTACAGTGGATGCTGCATCGCTCCAGGGGACTAAACAAATGAGGCATATAGGGTTTAGGAGAAGCCTCTTTTAAAGATTATGCAAATCAACATGCACCCGCCTAGGAATAGTTTCTCCAGGTATTATAAATTCCTACTAAAAGTGAAGACTAGCTTTAGAAATGACTGTCTGTTTTGGCCTGTGTTGGCCTGTGTCAGATATAGTACATAGCAGGGTAGGGAAGTGAGAGTTAAAACTGTCAAATAATCCAAGATGGGAGAGCTCAGAGGGCAAAGCAAAGAAAGCTTCAACAACTGGCTTTTCACATACCTAAAGGTAAGCTGTTCTTTCAGCCTTTCTCAATATTTATCTTGAAAACATATTCTTCATATGAACACACACACACACACACAAAGCCACCTCTGAACATTTGAAGCAGTACATATATTGGTGCTGATCCATTTTCATGTAACTGAAATAGTTTTCAACACTACTAAAATTTTCACAATACACTGGATAAAAACCACAGAGAAAACTTTTACATGTTTCTTTCAGATCAGATGTTTATCTTTCAAAAAGGTAGTTAAAAATTTATTCTCAAGTGTCATCATGAAATATGCATTCCAATTATAGTCATTCCTCATCTTATAAAATAGCTGTTTTCTAACTCTTACTCTGAAAATGTTCTATGGTAGCTTCTGAACCAGTTAGTTTTCATTTCACTAAATACAGTGTCAAAAGTTTGATCATGAGGTCTAAAACCGATGAATTTATTTCAGATTTTTATACATAACTGTTCTCTAAAGCCCATAAACAAAGTTCACTACACATTTTTTAATTATTATTATTTGCCCCAGGGGTACAGGTCTGTGAATCATCAGGCTTACACCCTTCACAGCACTCACCATAGTACAAACCCTCCCCAATGTCCATAACCCAGCCACCCTATCCCTAACCTCCCACCCCCCAGTAAACCTCAGTTTCACTACACATTTAATAGAACAATACCATGCCTTCTACCATAGTCCTCATTACATAAGTAACTTATTTTAACTGCTATTACATCACTTATTATAAGTTATATTAAAGAACAAAATTGCACAACCATATATTATGAAATAGGTCATTTAACATGTAACCACTAGATTCCTTTATTCTTGTCTTTATTGTATTTAGTAATTGAGCCTATAAAATGTGGCCAGTAATTCATCTTTCAGTGGCTTTTATTTTTTTTTTAAGATTTTTATTTATTTGACAGAGAGAGAGAGAGAGATCACAAGTAGGCAGAGACAGTCAGAGAGAGAGGGAAGCAGGCTCCCCGCTGAGTGGAGAGCCCGATGCGGGGCTCGATCCCAGGACCCTGAGATCATGACCTGAGCCGAAGGCAGAGGCTTAACCCACTGAGCCACCCAGGCGCCCCTTTCAGGGACTTTTAAAACATTCCTTAAAATATATATTAACAGTCACTGGAATTGAAAGGCAAAATACCTTTTTTCTGTCAGAAAGTCTAACTTAGCTGACTGAATTGATAGTTACAGACTATCTTTTTTAATTATAAAAACTAAAATTTGATGAAAAAGTATTTAAACATGTAATAGAAGCATTTTCTCAAAAAAATACTGTATTGGCAAAGGTCTAATAAATGAAGGGTTAATTTTATCAACTCTTTGAGTCTATCAGACTAAACAAGCAGCCTCTTGGTGAAGAAATAACCATAGCCATTTGATAAACTATGGTAAAGCCTTCTTAGTGAGCCTCCCAGAAAAGAGGCAGGAGTGACTCTACTGGCTAAGTCAGTGACTTTACATGCAAGTCACGTGGTTTCCAACGCTTTGCTATGAACAAAACTGAAAAGGCTGTAATCAAGTTGTCAGTTGACTGATCACTAAAAATAACATTTTTGATAATTAATCAACACATTATTTTTGGCTCATAAGTAAAAAGTCTACAAAGAATTGAGTGATACTGGTATGTCAAAATTGTTTACACTGCAGCAATAATTAATATTCAATTAGGGACTATTAAGTATTCTAATATTTAACTGGGGGAAAGCACCACTCATTTTATTAACAGATATGTTTCCATAAAATTTTAGGTTTCTTAGAAATTTGAAACATATTGGTATTCTTTTGAACAACTGTGCTTTAATAACTGTAATGACAGACATGTTTTAACATTAGACATTTTGTGTTGCAGGAAAATATAAGGACAAAACATTTCAAGAAAAACCATTAAGATAAAATTATGAGAAGTGTAATTGAAATAAAAATTCAAGGAGATAAAAAATAATATAAACTTTCTGACAGTTAAGTAAGAACTTTTTATCTGTTTTTCTTTTTTTTTTTTTTTTAAAGATTTTATTTATTCACTTGACACAGAGAGAGAGATTACAAGTAGGCAGAGAGAGGAGAGAGGAGGAAGCAGGCTCCCTGCTGAGCAGAGAGCCCGGATGTGGGCCTCGATCCCAGGACCCTGGGATCATGACCTGAGCCGAAGGCAGCGGCTTTAACCCACTGAGCCACCCAGGCGCCCTTATCTGTTTTTCAAAACAAAGATAGTGGCTAACAAATTACTAGGATATTCTGATTCCATTTAAAAGATATATACTTTGACGGTTGGCAATTTTTGTTTTAAATGTCAATATTTACAACACACTGGAAATACCATACTCTGCAACTATTTATTCTTATCGGGAAAATTTCTAGATATCAACTTCAAAATATACAAAGAAATACATATTTGCAAAATCCTTTTAGGAGATAAGTGAGAAAAATGTTTGAAGATCACTGTTCAGCCTGTAAGACCATAGCATTTTGTGGGCAGGGCCCAGGTTTTAATCACCTTTGTACTGATAGTGCCAAAAATAATATCTTAAACCAAGCTAGTGTTCAATAAATGTTTGATTAATGAAGATATGAATGAATGATTATAACTTTTAATTAAATACCATTTTCTTAATTGAGTATTGTTTTAAGCCTTAGTTCACCGATCTTCTGTATCCTTTGAGAACAGCCTACCTTTCAAAATGCTCAGAAATCAAGTCATTTGTAAAGAATTCATTTGAATGAAGTAGTATAAGTATTAATCTAAAGGGAAATGAAGATACTTATCATAACACAATAGGTAACATAACTTAGGCAGAAGAAACTAATGTATACCATTGCTCAAATACACTATTTTGGTTAAATACAATCATTTTTGAAAAAGATTTTAGTTAATAAGATAATGGAAATTTTTAGAATAACTAGAAGGAATCAACAAGTACAGATTGTTATAGAATATGCTGCTTAATATTTAATTACATTTATTATTACAAATAACGCAAAAAAATAACCACACATAACTTAGATTAACCTAAATCCTGTATAGCACAAACTGTCACATAAATAATACTAGCAATAAAGTTATACATATTTTATTCAGGCATAGAAAGTATACACTTGAAAATTAAAAGCCCTGGGGCACCTGGGTGGCTCAGTGGGTTAAAGCCTCTGCCTTCGGTTCAGGTCATGATCTCAGGGTCCTGGGATTGAGGCCCGCATGGGGCTCTCTGCTCAGCGGGGAGTTTGCTTCCTCCTCTCTCTCTGCCTGCCTCTCAGCTTACTTGTGATCTCTCTCTCTGTGAAATAAATAAAATCTTAAAAAAAAAAAAATTAAAAACCCTGAAAAGAATCCAAAAGATAAAAGCTCCCAAATGAAATTAAATTTAAGGCTCATTTAGAGTAATAAGGCTTGCTTTTATCTCTTGCGATGATCCTAATTTAAAGGAATTTCCCAAAGGTTTGCAAGAAAATAATTTCTATATTCAAACAATAATCAATAGTATCTTTTAAATAACACTTATTCTTGTACTAACCCCTTTGGATATTATGCACTTGATTTTTAGTAGACAGCTGTTTTGTTTTACCTGCTCAATATTCTTTCCCCTTTTGACAACAGAATCCCTCACTCCAGTGGGGGAAACCCATCCCATTTGGTTTGGGTACAGTACCACTTATCCCACCCTTTACCCCTGCACCAAAACCTCCAGAAATAAGTATCCTACCCAATCCTTGCCAGAACATTCCACCATCTGGCCACAATGACTGGTTTAGGCACATGATCCAAGGTTGACCAATAATTGTTCTCCCAAGGATTTTTGTCAGAGCTCACAGGAAAAGATGTTCTCTCTTCTTCTAACAGTGTGAATCGTAAGGACAATCAAAATCTGGGGCCATCAGTAAGACTATCACTGCTACTACTTGAAGAAATCCTGGCAGATGCTAAAAAAAATCCAACAAATGGAGGGTGAAAAGTGAGGGAACCATGGGGAAAGGCAGAGAGAACCCTAAAAATAGTTGAACATCCTGTATCTAGCCTACAACCATTGGACCTCCCATCTCTGTTAACTATGTTTTTCTATGCACATTTTCCCCTGAAGAAAGGGAATGACTCTCGGTTAAGAACCACTGATTTAGAGTCACCATTTTTTTTTTTAAATACAAAAATTAGACCCAAGAGAAAACCAAATATATCAGCAAATTCCAGGTTAGTCTGCGTGCTCCTGTAACACAGGTCTTTCCAACAATTTATTAGATAACAACTGTTTGGGGATTTTACTGCTAAATTCTTTAATATACAAGGGTCACAGCGTCCTCAGAGTCACAATAGCCTGCTGCAGGTTCAGGGTAGTTAATAATTTCCCCAAAGTTCAATACCTAGTAAATATAGAGATAGGACCTGAACCATAGTGTAGTTTTTCCCTTTACACTGTATTTCTCAGTTGAAGCAGAAGTTCTCTATTCCCCTTCCCAAAGTCATTAATTTTATTGAAGCCCAAAAATAAAATCTTAAAATCACAAAAAAATGCATCATGGACAGATGGATGTCTTTTGCACTTTTTATATATTTAAAAATAGACAACCTGTAGCACTTGGCTGGCTCAATCGGTACAGCATCCAACTCTTGATCTTGGGGTTGTGAGTTCAAGCCCCACATTGGGTGTAGAGACTACTTAAATAAATAAATAAATAAATAAATAAATAAATAAATAAATAAACAGAGAACCTGAATGTCTAAGAATGGGAAACTGGTAAAATAAATTATATAAATACATGAACTTAATACATACTTAATCACACATAGCAATATTTATCACTTTGTTAATATGTTCACAGTAATGGTTAAGTAAGAATAAATTATAAAACATACATGATCCCATTTTTAAAAAAGAAATGTGTATTTATAGACATAAGTAGGTTTTTGTTCGTTTTTACAAAATCTGCTAATATTAACACTAAAAAGCTGACAATTATGACTCTGCATGGGAGAATTAGGTCTTAGGGGATCTGTATTTCACTTTCCTATGATGAACACAAATTTCTTGTACAAAAAGTATTTTTAAATATTTCTTTAAACAAATGTATTTCATATATAAAATCATAAAGATAAAACAGTGAATTCTCTTAATAACAATGGTGTTAAATGACAGCACTAAACATGTCATGGTAGTTTATACAATTATGTTTTCAAGTTTATCATTTGATTTTGCTTTATGGTATATCTAAACCTGTTTAATGTCAGAGTCCTACTGAACCAACTCATTTGGCTCCAACTGTGAAAACACCAATAATCTTTATTGAAAACTCTTGCCCATCAGGCTACTTGCGCAGCAGGACACCTGCTTCTCCCTCTCCCTCTGCCTGCCTCTCCCCCAATGGTGTTCTCTCTCTGACAAATAAATAAAAGTTTAAAAAAAAAAAAAAAGAGAGGGCGCCTGGGTGGCTCAGTGGGTTAAAGCCTCTGCCTTCAGCTCAGGTCATGATCTCAG
>LNAC01000288.1:2647626-2715870 GCA_002007465.1 Ailurus styani
TAAAAAAAAAAAAAACAAAAAAACAAAACTTTAGGTTGCATTAGATTTTTAAAAGACAATTATCTGGGTATCAAGGAAGGTAAAGANACAACTGCTCGCTCAAGGTAGGGTGTGGCCAAATGTGGAAAGCTCAGTTCTCGTAACAACATAATTTTCATTACATTCAGGCCTATTCAGGAAAAAATGTAATCAATCTATGTACTTCTAGCTAAGGAAAGATTTATGTCAAGCTCTTTTGATCCCTGCATCTCAAAGGCCAGCAAGGGAGAGCAGAGTGAGCCCAAGTGTCTCAGCTCCACACTTTCCAGCATTCTGGAAACCCATTTTCCCAGCACTACCCTTTGACTCTGAGTTAATACCTGCTATGTCAATTGTTCTAACACTGAATTTGGTAAACACCATAACCACAAATCCATTTCACCATGTAAGAGCTTATCAAGAAGCTAAATTAGAGACCAGTTTTCACTATTTAAAAGGATTATCTGAAATAAATAAATAAATAAAAGGATTATCTGTAAGATTCCTTTAAAATTATCAATCCATAGTGTATACAATTAATTGATAAAAAGCAACATGTCCCATTTTTTCAAGAACTATTTATTTTGGAGATTTTTTTGTACATGATTTCTCCTTAAAATAGTTCTTCAAAAGCATATAGTTATCACAGAATATTAACCTCTTATTTTATAGCTGAAAAACTCCGTATCTCCTATGTCATTAATCTATAATCTTATGGGAATCCCCTTCATTCAGCACCATTCAGAGTATGCAACCATTTGTAAGTATCCCTTTCCTCAGTGGTTCAGGAATGATTGAGCTTTTACTCTTGCTGTTCCCTCCACCCAGAATTCTCTTCCATAGCTTGCTCTTTCTCAGTTTCAGGTCTCAGCTTAAAATGCTCCTTCTCAGATGAGCTTCCTGATTCCCTATCAAAGTACCCCTCCTTCCCTATTTTCAGTCTCCTTGCCCTTATCACAACCTGTAAACTCTAGGCCTTTCCTTGTCTCTCTCCTTAATTGGGCCCTAAGTTGCAAGGGGCTGTCCAGTTGAGCATCTTCTCCCAAATGCCTAGCACAAGACCTGGTTGAGTAAGTGCTCATTAAGTATTTCTTGAATAAATGAAAATGTTCTTTTTTCTACATTCTTAACAAGTCTAGCAAAGGCTGGTAAGAGCTTCCATTACTCCCATCAATACCAGATTCCATAACACAAATCATGGATAATGAGTTTGGGAAATAACACAGTCACACCACTATATTTGATGGTTATCACAGCTAACTTTGGTACGTTTAATAGTTAAGACTATTGGTTGTTTTAACATTTTTATTTTATTTATTTATTTTTAAAGATTTTATTTATTTATTTGTCAGAGAGAGAGGGAGACAGCAGAAACTGGCAGAGTGGTAGGCATAGGCTGAGAGAGAAGCAAGGTCCCCGCTGAGCAAGGAGCCTGACGTGGGACTCAATCCCAGGACCCTGGAATCATGACCTGGGCCGAAGGCAGCCGCTTAACCAACTGAGCCAGACAGGCATCCCTTTTTTTAACATTTTTAAAAACCGTGGCAAAAG
Organism: Ailurus styani; assembly: GCA_002007465.1. NCBI lineage: Eukaryota > Metazoa > Chordata > Mammalia > Carnivora > Ailuridae > Ailurus > Ailurus styani. The sequence continues at coordinate 2,649,196 of LNAC01000288.1, forward strand.
GCACATAACATAAAACTTACCATCTTAACCATGTTTAAAATATGCAGTTTAGGGCATTAAGTACATTCACATTGTTGTGTGCCCATCACCATCCATCCCCAGAAGTCTTTGCATCTTGTGCAATCAGAGAAGTCTGTACCCATTAAACAATGACTCCCCATTCTTCCTGCTCCCAGCCTCTGCCCACCATGGTTCTAACTTTTCCTTCTATGAATGTGACTACTCTAGGTACCTCACATGTATTAGGGTTCTCCAGAGAAACAGAACAGGATATATAGATATATACATAGACATAGATTTAGATACAAAGAGATTTATTATAAGGAATGGGCTTACAGCTTTATGCAGGGCAAGAAGTCTCAAGACCCACAGTCAGCAAGCTGAAGATACAAGAGAGCTGATGATGTGGTTCCACTCCAAAAGCTGGCAGACTTGCAACTCAGGAAGAGCCAATGTTTCCCGTGGAGTCCAAAAGAAGGAGAAGACTATGTCCCAGCTTAACGAATCAGGCAGTGGGAGTTCCATCTTCCTTTTTATTCTCTTTTTATTCTCTTTAGTCAACAGAATAGTTAAAGGCTGCTCATATCTGGGAGGACAATTCACTTTACTCAATCTGCCAATTCAAATGTTAATCTCATTTGAAATCACCGTCACAAACACACGCACATGCGTGGAATGTTTAAGCAAATAACTGGACATCTCAGGACAGTTATCTATTTCTTATTACTTAGCATAATGTCCTCAAGGTTCATCCATCTTGTAGCATATGTGAGAACTTCCTTCTTTAATTTTTTTTCTTGCAAAACAACAACAACAACAGTACAGTTTCTTTTTTATAATTTTTTTAAAATTGAAGTATAGTTGACACACAATGTTCCATTAGTTTTAGGTGTACAATGTAGGGATTGGATATCTCTATGTGTTACTCTCTGGTACTCTGGTTTATTTCAGTTAGCATAATACACTCCAGGTCCATACATATTGTTGCAAATGGCAAGATCTCATTCATTTTTCTGGCTGAGTAATATTCCATTGTATATACATACCACATCTTCCTTATTCGTTCGTCTATTGTTGGACACTTGTGTCACAGAACTTCCTTCTTTTTTGAGTTTGAAAAAAATCCATTTGAATGTATCCACCACATTTTGTTTATCCACATGTCTCCTGATGGACTCCTGGATTCCTTCCACCTTTTGGCTATTACAAGCAATGCTGCTATAAACATATGTATACAACTATCACTTCCAGTCCCTTCTTTCAATTCTTTTGAGATATATCCCAGAGTGGAATTTCTGAATCACATGGTAATTGTATTTTTAATTTTTTGAGGAGCCACCTCACTGTTTTCCACAGTGGCTACACCATGTTATATTATCACCAACAGTGTATAACAGTGTACACAACAGTCCGCAAGGTACCAGTTTCTCCACATCCTTCCAACACTTGTTATTGTCTTTTTTGTTTTCTTTAATATTGTATTTATTTATTTGAGAGAGAGGAAGAGAGAGAGAGCAGGGGGAGGAGCAGACTCGACTCTGAGCAAGGAGTCCAACACAGGGCTTGATCCCACAGCTCTTAGATCACAACCTGAGCAGAAGAAATCAAGAGTCAGATACTTAACTGACTGAAACAGCCAGGTGCCCCGCTTTGTTTTGTTCTTGATAGCAGCCTTCTTAAAGGGTATGAAGTGATTATTAGGTTTTTTTATATGTAATTTTAGTCACTTCGTGTCTATTTTTATCACTTTTGCTAGATTCTTTGGCATTACCTTAAGACTGAAGGAACAGACGTCAGAGATGATACCGTAGATGACTAATGAGTACTATTTAGTGGTGATTTTCAAAAGACAATATGGTAAACAGAGGCTAGAGAAGAAACAGAAGTGGTTAAGCTTGGGCAAAATAGTCCATGTACGTAGCAAAGAAGAAATAGGCATGCATGTTGGCAGTATGTTATGGAAAAATCATTTTTCTTAAAACCAAATGGACTTAATAAACAGTAATTTATATTTATAGTTGAAGTGGGAAGCAAGAATGGAAGAGAGAGCATAGTTCCTCATCATATAGAATGACTCCATACCAAATACACTGACCATCCCTGGAATGATAGAAATATTAGCAAGTATATTTACTAATAAAAATGTAAATTTTATGATGGCTTCAAAAAACTATCTCTCAGGAATAAAAAAGTGGTTGCCAGGTGATGTGGTTTTGGAATAAAAGTGAAGTTTGGTGGGGTGAAGTCGGGAGCCAATGACCAAGAAAGAATTCTTGAGACATCTTCGGTTCAAACCAGAGGTTTGTTAAAGGGTGGGGACAGGACCCCTGGGCAGAAAGAGCTGCTTCCCCGGGGGTCTTGAGGTGTGGTGATTATATACTCAGGAACTGACGGAAGTAAGGAAAAGGGAGGTTTCAATAGAACTTTCATATGCTAAAGATGACCGAAGTACAAGATATCTACAGATACTGGAGTCCCCGCCATTGTCAAGTTAAGGTTGTTTTCCCCTCTAGCAAGGTATTAACATTAAGATAGTTGGGAGATCCCTGGAAGACTGTCAGCCTGTTCAATGTCTACCCTATATATTGAGACCCTTTTACAAACCCAGTGAGATACTGTGATTAGAGCAGAAATATCACAGTATGCTTCATATTCCCCAGCTAGAAGTTTAGGATTGTTGGAGAGGGGTCATGTTAAATCACAACCCATAATAACTGCATAATAAAATTCAGCATATATTAAAACATTGCAAATAATCTTTGTTTTTGCATTTAATATTTCTACAGTTATATAAACTGAAAAATAGTATTAAATATTTATATTTAAAACATAGTTAGGTGCTAGGCTCAGAGAGGTCCATATAGGTTTCTAACATGAATGAACGGAAGAGCACTGGGTAATTGTGGGGGACAGTTTTGTAGTAAGATAGCATTTGTGCAGTATAGATCATCTAGCTTCCCTAGTCCCTGACAGCAGTGCCAGGAATGGTTTCTTGTCATTGTGACAACTCCAAAAACCACCTCCACAAATTTCCAAACTGCACCCCATGTGGTGCTGCTAGTCCAGGTGAGAGCTATTGCCCAAGACCGGAAAGACATCTAGGGCAAAGAACAAAGTTCTTTTTATTTACCCGGTATAATTATAATCCTCTCCTTGTTGCTTTGCAGCGGTTTTAGCTAAATTGTGCTCATCACTGCTGTGTGGCCGTTGTCCAAATGCGGGCACTTCAAGGGCTGCAGGCCCATCTTCTTCAGAGGCCCTTCTCTGCCACACAGTGTCCTGAGGAGACCATCCAGCTCTTGCCAGCTCAGCTCCTGCCCCTGTGGCACATTCCATGACCTTTGCAGCTGGGGTTCCCCTCGGGGGTGGGGAAGCCATATGGCTTTCATTCAGCTGCATGCAACAGTGTCCCTGATTCACAGGAAAGCTCCAGCACCCTTGCTGAGTAGAGTCATGAGGAAATGGCCGTGCCATTGCCAGCTCCAGTCACTGTCCTTCCCCTGGGCCCTTCCCTTGTTACTTGGCTCTAGGGGTGGGAGGAGTAGTATGTACAAGAACACTGCCTTTCTCTCCCATTCTCCCATAAGACCCCGGATGATGGCGAAGCTCTCATTTCCTCTCACCTCTCCTGCCCTCCTCCTCCGTGCTAGGGAGTTAGGCCAATGCCTGCTGGGAGTGCTAAGGCCCCTTCTGACTGCTCTGAGGAAGGTGTCCAGCTCCAAGTGTTGGCTAGGACTCTATAGAATGTGGAGTCATGTTGCCTTTGTCTTTAGCTCTGGGCCCTGCTTGCCAGTTCCAGGGAAAAAGGAAAAACCCTTCTTCTTCTTTTTTTTAAGATTTTATTTATTTATTTGACACAGAGAGAGAGATTACAAGTAGGCAGAGAGAGAGGAGGAAGCAGGCTCCTTGCCAAGCAGAGAGCCCGATGCAGGCCTCGATCCCAGGACCCTGAGATCATGACCTGAGCTGAAGGCAGAGGCTTTAACCCACTGAGCCACCCAGGCGCCTGGAAAAACCCTTCTTAATGTCCTGTTGTTATACACAGTTGTTGCCTCTGGGGTAAAGGACTGAGTGTCTGGAGTGGGAGGCAGAAAAACTTTTCACTGTATCCATTTGTACTGTTTGAACTTTGTCCCATGTGCATATATTACTTCATTCAGTTAAAAGCTATTTATTTTTATTATTTTTTAAAGATTTTATTATTTATTTGAAAAGCCACAGCAAGAGAGGGGACACAAGCAGGAGGAATGGGAGAGGGAGAAGCAGGCTTCCCGCAGAGCAGAGAGCCCGATCCCCGGACCCTGGGATCATGACCTGAGCTGAAGGCAGACACTTAACGACCAAGCTACTCAGGCGCCCCAAAAAGCTATTTATTTTTAGAAATTAGAAATGGACCCATAACTCTATGATCAACTAATCCTCAACAAGGAAGGAATATCTGATGAGAAAAAAGACAGTCCTTTCAACAAATGGTGTTGGGAAAATGGACAGCCACTTGCGGAAGAATGAAACTGGACCAGTTTCTTACACCATACATACAAAAAAATTCAAAATGGATGAAAGGCCTGAGTGTGAGATAGGAGACCATCAAAATCCTAGAAGAGAACACAAGCAGCAACATCTTTGATTAGGCCAGAGCAACTTCTTACTAGACACGTTGCCCAAGGCAAAGGAAACAAAAGCAAAAATGAACTATTGGGACTTGATCAAGATAAAAAGCTTCTTCACAAAACACAGAAATGATCAACAATACTAAAAGGGAGCCTACATAACAAGAGAAGATATTTGAAAACAACATATCTGATAAAGGGTTAGTATCCAAAGTCTGTAAAGAACTAATGAAACTCAACACCCAAAAAACCAAATAACCCAATTAAGATATGGGCAGAAGACATGAAGACATCCAGATAGCTAACAGACACATGAAAAAATGTTCAACATCACTCATCATCAGGGAAATACAAATCACAACCACAATGAGATATCACCTCACACCTGTCAGAATAGGTAAAATTAACAAGTCAGGAAACAACAAATGTTGGCGGAGATGTAGAGAAAGGGGAACCCTCTTACACTGTTGGTGGGAATGCAAACTGGTCTATCCACTCTAGAGAACAGTTTGGAGGTTCCTCGAAAAGTTAAAATAGAACTACCCTACAGCCCAGCAACTGCACTACTAGATATTTAACCAAAGGATACAAAAATACGGATTTGAAGGGACTCATACAACCTGATGTTTATAGCAGCATTATCAATAGCCAAACTGTGGAGAAAGCCCAAATGTCTATCAATTAATGAATTGATAAAGAAGATGTGGTGTATATATATATACAATGGAATATTACTGAGCCGTCAAAAAATGAAATCTTACCATTTTTAACAACGTGGATGGAACTAGAGTGTATTATGCTAAGTGAAAGAAGTCAGTCAGAAAGACAAATACCATATGATCCACTCATATGTGGAATTTAAGAAAGAAAACAGATGAGCATATAGGAAGGGGGAAAAGAAAAAAAGGAGAGGAGGTAACAGGACATGAGACTTCACGATAGAGGACAAACTGAGGGTTGCTGGAGGGGAGGAGGGTGGGGGATGGGCTAGATGGGTGATGGGTATTAAGAAGGGCACTTGTAATGAGCACTGGGTATTGTATGTAAGTGATGAATCACTGAATTCTACTTCAGAGACCAATACTGCCCCGTATGTTAACTAAAATTTAAATTAAAAATATTAAAAGCTATTTTTAAAGGGAGGAGGAATAAATTAGTCTATATGCATTGACTTGAAATGATATACATGATGTATTGTTCAGTTGAGAAAGCAAGCTGCGGAGAGATGGGCATAATAGTAATAATAGCAGTAGGCATAATAGTAAAAGGAAGGAAAAGAAATGAAAGTCTCCCCATGCTCATGTTGGTACTTGTCTTGTTAAGTGCAGGGAGAGGTGTGAAGGGTCACATACCAGTCTGTTAACATAATTGCCTCAGAGGCAAGGATGAAGGGATAAGAGAAAAGCTTTTGCTATTTCCTTTGATATTATTTTAAATTACAAAAACAACACATGCTTGTTGTAACAAATGCAGCTTCAAACAAGCATGTGTTGTTTTTGTCATTTGACAAAGGAAGGAAAGAAGGGAAGGGAGAGAAGGTGAAAGAGAAGAAGGAATATCTCACAGCAGCATGCCTCACAACGCCAAACCTAAAGAGAACGTCAACAAAATAAATGAGAGCACTCATCTACAGGTTTACCTGCCCCCCGGGGATGCAGACTTATTAAATCCCTCCGTTTGCTCTGACGCTCGGTCAGACAGGTTTCAGGAATAGCTACTTAACATACAGGCATTGATCTCACTCTGTCAGGACCCGCTCAGTCTTTCAGGAACAGGGAACTTCTCTTAAAGCTTCCAAGACTTGTTGAAGATATCTACCATCCTTCCTGATGGTAAAAGAAACAAATCACTGTGCTTATAAGTAAAAAAAATAAAACCAAAATTTGAATACCCATCAGTGGGAATCAGTCGTTTAAGCATCCGCCTTCAGCTCCGGTCATGGAGCTCCAGGGTCCAGGAATCAAGTCCCGCATGGGGCCCTTCGCTCAGCTCTCCTGCTCTTTCTCTGACAAATAAATAAAATCCTTTAGAAAATAAATACCCATCAATGGTTAAGAAATATAGCGTTTCCCCAACATCAATTAATTCCTTTTGAGAGCAACATTTGAGAAGAAAAAAGTGTAAAGATGCTGGATGGCCCTAAGACAGGAGAGGTTTTAGGAGGAAACTGTGCATGTGGGAGTCTGCAGTGCAAATTCACAGCGCATCCCTCCTCCCAGTGACCTGGCCTGGGCTCTCCAAGCAGCAGATGAGCCTGAATGCTTTTCCTTTCCCACTTTAACAACAGTGTTGTACCCCTTGGGAAATGACCAGTAACAAATCTTATTGCCTAATTTCAGGTGGAAAAAAATGATTATGCACATCTGATAGGCAAAGATTTTTGTTAAAGCCTTGATAATAAAGGTGGGGTAAGAGACTCACCTCACACATCACGGGGGGGGGGGGGGGGGGGGGGGGTTTTGTGGGGGGGGAAAGCGGAAANGGGAAGCAGTATGGTTATTGTGGGATGCAAACTGACAACAAGAATCAGGAACTAGAAACATTTTATACTCCTCCAGGGCTCCAGCCTGAGGAGATCACGGAGGAATGTTATCAGAGAATGTAGTCTAAGAATGTTTTGAATCTTTTTTTTTTTTTTAAGATTTTATTTATTTATTTGACAGAGAGAGAGAGAGAGAGCACAAGTAGGCAGAGCAGCAGGCAGAGGGAGAGAGAGAAGCAGGCTCTCCGCCAAGCAGGGAGCCTGATGTAGGACTTGATTCCAGGACCCTGGGATCATGACCTGAGCCTAAGGCAGTGGCTTAACCAACTGAGCCACCCAGGCGCCCTAAGAATGTTTTGTATGGCATTATTTATAATCCTGAAATATGGAAAGCTAATTGTTCAGTAGGAATAACTATCATATAATTATAAAATCTTCATAGTATAATGTTTAAAAAGCTAGAAAGTAAAACCATCTACCCAACGTGATTCCAATTTCTTAAAAATGTATAATAAGGATATAAAATCTAGGATATGAGTGGGCCGTTCATGAATAATTATAAATTTTTTAATCCTTTTGATGTTTTAAAACATTTCTGCAATAAAAATATATTCATTGTATTACTGGAGAAGATAATAAAGTGAAGGGAAAGAATCAGCTCTAGTCCCACATCGAATTCATTCTCCTTGACACATTTAAACCCATGAATTTAGGCCAACCCTATTATCTGGCAGGTGTCAAGTGATTGAACAGTCTGTTTCTGAATTCATAGATTTCCCTAAGGTCCAGAAAAATCCACCTATTTAGCTACTAAGGAGCCATTACTCCCAAGAAAAAAGAGGGCTCCAAAATCTATTTTTTTTCCTTTCTTATTTTTCTCTTTTTCTTGAGAAAAATTTCTCTATACAGACAAAAAATTTGACAACAGTTTGTGCCCCCTTATGCATTTTAAAGAACTGGCATCCTGAATGAGATTCTGAATAGAATTTGTGCAGATGGAATGTAAATACCATCCTGAACTGAGCTGGGCCCTCCTCCTGCCCAGCCAATCTGGAAATGTCTAGTAAGCTGTTTATCGTGTGAGTCTATAACTCAGGAGAAGGTGGGGGCTGGGATGCAAATTTGAGTACATTAGCATATGCAAGGCAGTGGAACCCTGGGAACAACCACCATCTAAACCAAGGATTCTCAAGAGAGAGAGATTTTGTACCCGAGGGAACACTTGACAATGTCTGGAGGCATTTTTCAATTTTCAGGACTGGGTCTAGGTTGGTCCTGGCATCTAGTGGGTCTCAGGCTAGAGATACTGCTAAACATCCCACAGTGAACAGGACAAAGGCTAAAATGCCAGTGGTGCTTAAATCCAGTAATCTTAATCTAAAGGACTCACAGATATGTTAGACTCAAAGCTGAACTCATCCTATCTCCCTCAAAACTTGCTCCTCTTCCTATATCCCTATCCTAGTCAATAGTAACTCATTATAATGTTTAAAAAAGGTTAGAAGCCTTAGGTACCCCTTCAACCTTTTCATACCTTTACTTCTTATATCCAAATGATAAGCACATCCTGCCAAATTTCTCTCTCTCAGAGCCGGCTATTCTTCCTTCTTCTCAATCCCTCTGCCATTTCCCTGGTTCGGACCTTAATGCTAACTTTTTTGTTTGCTGCAGGAACCTTCTAAAGTTTTCCTCATCCTAATCTTGTCACTCTCTCATCTCTTGTCCGCATCCTTTCCAGTATGATCTTTCTTTTTTTTTTTTTTTTTTTTCCAGTTTGATCTTTTTAAAATGCAAATCGAATCATGTCACTTTGTTGTATGGTATCTTTGACTGATTTCCTTACCCTCAATGTGTGTGCATGGGGTGTGTGTGTGTGTGTGTGTGTGTGTGTGTGTGTGTGTATCTTATTCACTATTCCAACCCCAGACCAATTTTCAATTTCTTAGGGAAGTTTTCCATAACTTTTTCGGATAAAGTCAATTTCCTGAATATATTCTCCTATACTACCATGTATCTCTCTTTTATAGCATTAAGCACTACTGCAATTTTACATTTATTTGTGATTCTTCGATTAATACCTGTCTTCCTACTAAGTGTGGGCCCTATGGGAGTAGGAACTATGTCTTTTGTGGTTGTTGAGTGCTATTAGATTCCCAGCATCTATTATGGTGACTGGCACATGGTAGGAACTCAATAAATATTTGTTGAATGAGTGAATGCCTGAATAAAATAAATGAGGGACGCCTGGGTGGCTCAATGGGTTAAAGCATCTGCCTTTGGCTCAGATCATGCTCTCAGGGTCCTGGGATCCATTCGGACTGCCTGCTCAGCGGGGAGCTTACTTCCTCCTCTATATCCACCTGCCTCTCTGCCTACTTGTGATCTCTCTCTCTCTGTCAAATAAATAAATAAAATCTTTTTTAAAAAATGAGATTATACTTTGAAAGCTCTTAGCATAGTGCCTGCTTTGTAGTAAGCCATCAGTAAATCTTAGCTATTAGTGATAATTAAAATTGCCAAATGCATTTACCCTGAAATTGCTTTTTAATACCATGGGACTAGTATTCCTTGGATGCTTTGGAAAATGCTGGCATAGACTGTCTTTTGAAGATTTAGGCTGTAAAAGAAAAGAAAGAGGTGGGAAGGTGCTGGACAAGGATTCAGGATCAGCGAAGAGTTTTCATTTCTTAATGGAAAAGGCTTGGAGTGTCAGGACAGAGCTGCTCAGAAATATTTTGCCAAATTATTTCCTTTCCACAGGATTTATTCTAATAAACAAGTTACATGTTATCTTAAAAGCATATCACAGTCTCTTAAGGCTCCATTGACTTGAGGAGTATTATAATAGTTTTTGTCAAAATCCCCTCCCCACTGGAGCAAGGTCGGTGGGTGGTTGACGGGGTGCTGCAGGGGCAAGTAAGAGTTGCTGCTCCATAATGGGAGGGGGGGCTGGGTAGGATATGTTTGGTGCTCTAGTAATCCATGTGAGCATCTCTTGGTTCTCCGTTGCCCCATTTTAATAGGAAATCAACAAATACAGAAGCTGCAGGGTGATGGTGAGAGTCTGGATTGCAGTACTAGGCGGGCCACCGCGGTCAGCATAGCTCTGGTTGAGGTTAAGGGGAAGCTAGAATGCACAAAGGAAGAGGTCGATCTCAAGTATCAGTATGTTCTCCAGATCCACTGCAGAAGTAGGGGCTTTAGTTCTTCCCACTGACCTTTTTTTGGTAAATTCTGCAGGAAATGAGACCAATGAAAATCCTGGGTAAGCTGTTTCTGGACAAAGGAATTTACTATGAAAACGTACGTGCCATAAAAAATGGACTGTAGGGATGCCTAGGTGGCTCAGTCATTAAGCGTCTACTTTTGGCTCAGGTCATGATCTCAGGGTTCTTACTTAGTGGGGAGCCTGCTTCTACCTCTCCCACTCCCCCTGCTTGTGTTCCATCTCTCGCTGTGTCTCTCTCTGTCAAGTACATAAATAAAATCTTTAAAAAAAAATGGACTGTAGTGGATACTGTAGTGTTCTGCTTAGAAACCCCCTTTGGGGACTACACACCCCTACCTCAGACCCTGGGACTGTTATCTGCTGATGTCTCACAGCTTCTACAACTCATAAGCAATTGTATGACTGATACAGAAAACTTCCAGAAGAGATTTAAGTTGTCTAGAAAATATCTTTGCTTACACAAAACATGTCAAATAAGTTCAGCTCACCATCAAACGTGGATTGTTTACAAAGCAGGTTTGTATTTGTAAGTGTGTTAACAAGGTCTTCATCTAGAAGGATCTGAACTATAAGGATAAGCATGATTTCCTCAACTCAATGTTTTTGAAAAAAAATTCAAGGTCTCAATAAGTGCTCTTAGTTATATTTCAAAAGAACTGTTTAAACTCTTGAAATTCATGTAAATAAAAATCATATTGTGAAAATTTTCTTTGTTCAAATATGTTCATTTAAAACTACCTGGTTTCCTGGGAAATTTTATCATTGGAAATTATAGTTGTATAAAAGAAATAGTGATGTAAATAAATAGGTCCTCTTCAAAACAAAAATGTTCTCCACCACAGGAAACTGTTCGCTCTCCTGGAGAGCAGCCCCTGGCCAGTGACTGGCAACTGCAGATATCCAAAGGCCCAGCTGGGTTTGCCTCAATAAGGAACAACACTGAAGGCACGCTCCCCCCGCCCAACCCCCGCCATCAGATTTGGCCATAGGATTAGCTAAATTCATGGCCTTTCCATCTGCTCTATCTGCCTTCCTTACTTCTTTACCAATGTGTCATCTGAGAGCACTCCCCAAAACAACCGCCACACACAACTTTCCATCTCAAGTCTGTTTCCCAGAAACCCACCCTAAGTTAGGGAGGCTCCCAAGACAGCACCCCTTGCTGTGGACTTTGACATTCTTGGTATGGCTACAACAAATTGTAATACTAGGAGTCTCCAAGTGGCTTTGCAACTAGAGGAAGCAAAAAGATGTGAAACAGCCATTGTAGGTGCCGATGAATATCTGAAGAATTTTTATTGAGGAGACAGAGGTCTCAAATGAATGGTCGGGTTAAGGAAAAAAAATTTTTTTAACTGTTAAAGCTAAGGAGACCTCATTTGCTGGAAGACAATGGTGAAGTACCAGGGAGATTTAGATTATACTTCTAAGGAAACAGTCCAATTACTACATGTGTGTCTCCTGAAATCAGATGGTACCGTGCTGTATTGTGATAACTTTATTTTTAGAAGAGAGAGGCTCAGAATGTGTTTTGTGAACCAACTGCATCAAACCACCTCGGAGCTTGTTAAAGATGTGGATTCTAGAGCCCCACCCCATCCTTACCAGGTCAGAGTCTTGGGAACTTGTGAATCTGCATGTTGAACAAGCTTCTAAAATAAATATCTCCAGACTAATTCATGGGTATGGGGTTTCTTTTGTGGGTGATGAAAATTTCCTGGAATTAGGCAGTGGTGATGGTTGCACAACATTGTGAATATACTAAAAGCCACTGAATCATGCACTTTAAAATGGTCTCAGAGGTCAGTTTGAAGTTATATGAATTGCATCTCAGGTAAAAAAAAAAAAAAACACATAGGGACAGAAATCTACATCAGATTGCCAGGGGCCACAGCTAGAGGAAGAGAATGGACTACAAAAGATCATGAGATAGATTTTGATAGAGGAGGCATGATAGAAATTTTCCACATCTTGGGGTGCCTGGGTGGCTCAGTCGTTAAGCGGCTGCCTTGGCTCGGGTCGTGATCCCAGGGTCCTGGGATCGAGCCCCACATCAGCCTCCCTGCTCAGTGGGAAGCCTCCTTCTCCCTCTCCCACTACCCCTGCTTGTATTCGCTCTCTTGCCATTTCTCCCTCTGTCAAAAAAATAAAATCTTAAAAAAAAAAAAAAGAAATTTTCCACATCTTGACCATGGTGGTGGTTACATACCACCTAGAACGATATGCCTAAATAGGTAAATTTTACTATAGGTGAACTATTTCTCAGTGAACTCACTAAATAAACAAATAAATAACCTTCAAAAGATTCTTAGACACTCTGAAGTGTGAGCACTCCTGCTCTGAAGCAGTCATTTCCAAAGTGGGCACACACCCCTCCCTGGGTTTTGGAAGACAAACTACAGGGCTATAGGAAGAAAATAATAAGAAAGCAACTTATTTCTGTGGATTGATTTTGTATCCTGCCACATTACTGAATTGCTGTATGAGTTCTAGTAGTTTGGGGGTGGAGTCTTTTGGGTTTTCCATATAAAGTATTGTGTCATCTGTGAAGAGAGAGAGTTTGACTTCTTTGCCAATTTGAATACGTTTTATTTCTTTTTTGTTGTCTGATTGCTGTTGCTAGGACTTCTCGTACTATGTTGAACAACAGTGGTGAGAGTGGGCATCCTTGTCGTGTTCCTGATCTCAATGGGAAGGCTGTCAGTTTTTCCCCATTGAGAATGTTATTCGCTGTGGGTTTTTCATAGATAGACTTTATGAAGTTGAGGAATGTTCCCTCTATCCCTATACTTTGAAGAGTTTTAATCAGGAACAGATGCTGTATTTTGTCAAATGCTTTTTCTGCATCAACTGAGAGGACCATGTGGTTCTCCTCTCTTCTCTTGCCAAACTGTGGAAAGGAGCAGAGATGCCCTTCAACAGATGAATGGATAAAGAAGATGTGGTCCATATATACAATGGAATATTACTCAGCCATCAGAAAGGATGAATACCCAACTTTTGTATAAACATGCACGGGTCTGGAGGAGATTATGCTGAGTGAAATAAGTCAAGAAGAGAAAGTCAATTATCATATGGTTTCACTTACTTGTGGAACATAAGGAATAAAATGGAGGACTCTAGGGGAAGGGAAGGAAAAGTGAATTGGGGTAAATCGAAAGGGGAGATGAACCATGAGAGACTGTGGACTCTGAGAAATAAACTGAGGGTTATGGAGGGGAGGGGGGAGGGGGGAGGGGGGAGCCTGGTGGTGGGTATGAAGGAAGGCACGTATTGCATGGAGCACTGGCTGTGCTGCATAAACAATGAACCTTGGATCACTGAAAAAATAAAAGAAAAAAAAGAAAATAATAGAAATTCCATCTATATATTTTTTAAATCTACAGACAAGAAGGAAATTATGCTTCCCTAACATTTTGAAGTTCACTTTAAAGTCTTTACTAATATTTGTATTAAGAATGACATTGTTGTCCCCACTGGATCTGTGTCATGTCCGGTACACAGAATGTTCCGAGGAAGAGCAGAACATCTTACATAATGAGGAAGTTGACCTTTGTGATCTCATTCATTCACTTGCTTTTCAGCATACTGCCACAAACTGCTGTTTACATGGATTTATGGTTTGTAATGTCTACCTTTATTCTCTTTTAATAATATCTACCTTTAAACAAATCCTCAAAAAAATGGACAAGTGGTTTTAAAAAATGACTGCAAAGAAGCTGCTGGTTGAAGATGGTACTGATATTGTGAGCTCAGAGAACATGAAATGGCAGAGCTGACCTTTTTGGTAAGGGCTCTTTCATCAGCCACATTGGGAAGGGTAGCAATCGTGGACTAATCAGATCTGAAAGAGTGAGACAAAGAATGAGAAATTAATTACTTTTCAAAAGAAACTTGTGTTGCAGAGAGAGCATGTTGAAACAGAAACTTGGCCAAGTCCCCACCATGAAGTGAATCTGTTGCCTCATCAATGTAAACATGACACCCACTGAAACTGTCATGTCCGCACATCTAAAGTATTTGGGCAAAAACTTGGAAATATAATTTTCTAACCAATTTGAGCATTGACCCAATGAAGAGTTTCAGCACGCTTTCAACCCACTGGTTAAAAATTTTAAAATACACTTTTCAATTACTTTGCAGGAACAACCAATTGATATCAGGGAAGACGGAAATCAACCATCTAGATTTCAACAAAAACTTCTGCATAATTAATGTATAGGAGAGAAAAATGAGTATCATTATTTAGCAAGGGCTGCCAATGATGCACTTCTTCCCTTTGATTCAGTGTATATCTGTGAGATACTTTGCCATTAAAACAAAGTATAGCTATTGATCAGATTAGAAATAGGCATTGAAATCAATATATCACAAACCGTCAAACCCCAATGTTGCAAAATAATGCAGCGTATTCAACCACATGGCTTTCACCGGATAAAGTTAATACAAGAGTTTAATGAAGTCATTCTGCAGTCTTCACCCTGGACCTCTTCTTCCTTCACTCACCTAGCACTTTCTTCCTTTTGCTGTCACACCACTAGCCCCTAGGGGATGAACTCCAGTTTAAGTCCCTCGCTCTGAGTCTTGTCATTCCAACTTCTGAAATAGAGCCTCCACCTGGTTCTGGGGCAGATCCTTCAAACACAGTATGTCTGAGAGAGCTCAGTATTCCTCCTCACTCCTACCTGCTTCCCCACTTGGTCTTCCTCATTTTGGTTAGCGGTCCTACTTTCTACTGACATTTGAAACCTCTGTGTCTTTCTCTTTTTACACCTCACATTCAGTTGACCACCAAAACTTAATTCTTCTACCTATGTGGCTTGGCTTTTGTCTTCTAGCTTTCCGTTTGTATCTTGAGTAGTCTGTGCCTGCCTCTCATCTTTTCCTCTCATTTTATTTCTAATACTATACCCTTCCTCATCCTTCTTTATCTTCTGCCGACCCCATCACCCAAAGGAAGTAAGAAAGCATTTTTTTGTTTGCTGTATTTATTAAATACTTATTGTACTAAAACATGAAATGGAGTACTTTCTATTTCTCTTTTTAAACACTTTATTTCTGTATGCCTTGACTGATTTTTATTGTTGTTGCTGTGGGTCAGTAGGTTTGGATAGAGGGGGGAAAAAAAGAATTTCCACTCCAGAATTAGTAAATTAGTGCTTTCCTTGTAACCTGACAGAATTAACACACGGCCACTTCCAACTCCTTAGGAAAAAAAATTCTTAGGCAAATGTTCATGTTACCAGGAATCTAGGGCTACTTATGTGGCTCTGGTCAAAAGTGCTATTTTTAAAGACAAGATTTGCCTGGGAGGAAGAAGCTTTGTAGATTGAAGGAGGGCCTTCTAATGCAAAAAGGGGGTCTTAATTAATACTCCTTATTAATAATGTTTATTAAGCACTATTCAGCACAGTTTGTTTCAGAAGGTACATTATTTATGTATACATTATTCAGAATTTGTATGATTTAGGAATGTATCCTAAGAAATTTTTTTCACAAAAATTACTGAATTTCAAAGAATTTTTACAGCAGACCCTCTGCAGCCCAGAATGACACAGGACTCTCACATGTGCTGCTGTTCCTTAAACCTCATCACCCCTGGTCACTCTCGTCTGTCCAGGGCCTCACTCCACTTGTCCCTGTGCCTAAAACTGGTAGTAAAATGGATTCAATTCTGTAACACTGCACTACTGACAAAAGGATTGGTGCCCACCCTCAAAGTGCTCACCACCTTGTAGCAGAAACAGAAGGAAGCAACTACAAATGCTAAGTGAGACGTATACCCCAAGGAAGGCTCACGGAGGTCTGCCCAACCCAGCTTGAGGGGGTGGGAAGGACTCAGTCAGACGAAATGGGCAGAGGTGTGGTAAGGAAATGAGGTACAAAGGAAGGCAGGAGCCATCTATGAGTTTAGATTTGGTCCCCAAAGTACTGGGGTCCTTAAGATGATGAAATCTGTCTTACCTCCAGGATGGAGAATGGATGGGATACATGAGGAGAGACAGGGAGAACCATGTGGGTTGCCGGGGAGAAATGGTGAGTGCCCCATCCAGGCAGTGGCCATGGATGCAAAAGGGAAATAAACTAGAGAGGAATTTAAAGGTGGAAATGAGACAACATAAGGCATGATGGGGTATGTGGTGAGGAGGGATGAGGAAGAAGAAAAGAGAAGGCTTTTGAGAAAAGGGGAGAGAGAAGAAGGGAAAAATGGAAGTGAGAGGTGGAATCCAGAAAAAGAGGGGAAAGGGGGAAGTGAAAGGGAGGGACTTCCCATCATGGCCCTCACACCACTCCCAGAAGCACAGGTTTGTGTTTGCAAGGTGATGGAGAGCCTGGCAGACATAGGAAGTGGCAAAAGCCAAGACAAATTGAGATTGGCACAGAGGAGGGGTAAATCCACCTAGCCTTCCTCCTCACATCCACCCTCCAAAGCCTTGTCCCTTCCTCCTGTTTGAGTTTCCATTCCCATTTTTTGAGTCTTCTTTACACTGTATGTTGCCATATTTGAATTGTATTGTGAAAGAGATGAATGATCTTTTAAAAAATGTTTTGATATGCATAATATCCCTAAGAATATATTATAACCAAGGTACCTGGGTAGCTCAGTCAGTTCAGCCTCAGGCTCTTCATTTTGGCTCAGGTCATGATCTCAGGTCATGAGTTCAAGCCCAGGGTGGGATCTGCACTGAGCATGGAGCCTGCTTAAGATTCTCTCTCTCCCTATCCCTCTGCCCCTCCCCACCTCCTTCTCAAAAAAAAAAAAAAATTATAACCAAAGAAGAGGTAAATTCTTCCTGTTCCAGGTACTCAGCCTTTTGTAGATTCACCCAAGAAAGTAAATGCCATTTATGGCATCATTTTGATGGGAAATATGTTCCGAGTTCCAAACAAATGTCTTACAATTAACTTTTGAAAAAAATCTGTATTTGAGCTTGAGACTAACCATATTAAGTATATGCTATGAAGAGGAAAATCAGAAAATGCTTTAAACCCGTTCTTAAACTTTGGCATGTTCCTGCTGATTACTCACTATTTGAAAGTGCATGATAGCTATATTTAGAAGGAAAGTGAGAAATTCAGTCAAGAATGTTTTCATACATCCATAAATATTTGGCACTATATAATTTCCTGCATTTGCACAGAAAATGAGTCTCAAAGCACTTTTTTACATATTATTTTTTTAAATAAGGTGCCCCTGGATGCAACTGGATTCCAAGATTGTGGTACCCTTGAAGAGAAAAGACTGTTAAGGATCTTTACTGAGGTTGGCAGAGAGCCATTTGGATTAGCTATTAGCTGTTGAAATGCCACATGTGGTACTTTTCAAGAGGGAATCCATATTTGGGGAATATACTACTATTAGACATTTGTGTGATTGTCTTATAAACCAGCCACGGTCTTTTTTTTTTTTTTTAAAGATTTTATTTATTTATTTCACAGCGGGAGAGAGATCACAAGGAGGCAGAGAGGCAGGCAGAGAGAGGGGGGGGGAAGCAGGCTCCCTGCCAAGCAGAGAGCCCGATGCAGGCCTCGATCCCAGGACCCTGAGATCATGACCTGGGCCGAAAGCAGAGGCTTCAACCCACTGAGCCACCCAGGCACCCTTTTTTTTTTTTTTTTAAGATTTCATTTATTTATTTGACAAAGAGGGAGAGAGTGAGAGAGGGAACACAAGCAGGGGGAGTGGGAGAGGCAGAAGCAGGCTTCCTGCTGAGCAGGGAGCCCGATGCAGGGTTTGATCCCAGGACCCTGGGAATATGACCTGAGCCCAAGGTAGATGCCCAATGACTGAACCACCCAGGGGCCCTAAACCAGCCACACTCTTGTGGATGACAGTAGGGTTTCTATGAGTGGAATGGACTTTCCCACTGTCAGTCATGTGGGGGAGAAGTCTGTGGGACATGAAGCAGGACATGAAGATAATAGGAATCGACCTCAGACTTTCTCTCATTTCTGGGGTCAGTGGTCAGTTTGGCTAGCATGTAAGGCCAAGTGATGCAGAGGCATTTCTGATGATTTGGAGTGGATACCTAGAGGTGTTGAGCTGTGTGCAGAAACAGGAATGTACAGTGCTCAGAGACCCCTTCAAGAAAGACTCCTTGCCCAGCTGTAAGTAGTATGGTTAGCTGACAGCCTCCCTCTGTTAACTCCTTCGAGCCCACCTCCGCAAAGACAGTCTTCGCTTTGGAGCTCCTATTGGACTAGAGAGGCTTTGTCAGATCTGCAGCTTGGTCTGATGGCTCACCTACCTAATCTCAGTCCCTCCCTTTTTTCCAGCAGATGTTATCCCCAGTAAACCTTTGGTGCTGCCAACTCCAAGCCCACACCTGCTTTCCAAAGGATCTCACTGACACATGCCACAACAAGGAAGCAGCCAGGAGACAGTTGGCGTGGTCACTCTAAGCAGTCCTGGAATGGCTCTGGACCTGCACAGAAGGTATTCTCTGTGTCATACTTTCTTTCTAATGTCCTTTGAATGTCAGAAAATCTCATTAAAAGTCACGTGCTGGGCGCCTGGGTGGCTCAGTGGGTTAAAGCCGCTGCCTTCGGCTCAGGTCATGATCCCAGGGTCCTGGGATCGAGGCCCACATCGGGCTCTCTGCTCAGCGGGGAGCCTGCTTCCTCCTCTCTCCTCTCTCTCTGCCTGCCTCTCCGCCTACTTGTACTCTCTCTCTCTGTGTCAAATGAATAAATAAAATCTTAAAAAAAAAAAAAAGTCACGTGCTGATATCCATCATGTTGTGGGGAAGGGGAAGTGTCCTCCCCTTGGGAGAGCAGAGAGAGAGAACAGCTCAGGAGAGCCTTGATCATGGCGGCTGCTCAATATGGCAGCTGGACAAAGAGGTTGGAATGGAGGATCCCAGGGCTCAGAACCAGAGCGCACTTAGGCAAACCCCTTGGGGTCCCTCTGAGACAGCTAGGATCACTCTGAACATCCTTGTTCCTGGTAGTAAGTCCAGGACTGACTTACACCATTAATCCTGGATTGCAGTCTATTAGAGTTGCACCATGAGAACCCAGAAGATAGATAGATTTTATTATCCCCATTTTACAGATGAAAAAATTAAGACACCATTCGAGAAGTTAATGAGGTATTCTTTTCACTATCCCATGACTGCCCCCCCCCCACCTTTTCAACACAGTGTAGCTCCTGGGTCACCATTTCCTATTAAATAATTGAGTCTAATCTCAAAGGGCATCTTAGTGGTCTGAAACAATTCAGTGCTTTAGGTGTGGGAGTCAGTCATCTACAGAGCAGTGCCATAGTCCTTTCATCACTAGATGCCTTTAGTGTTACCAGGAATCTCATTTATTTGTTTAAACGAGACTGCAGGAAGTTTGATGGGGGAATAGGAGAGTCTGTGATAGTAAAGTTAAAAAAAAAAAAGGTACATATTTGCCCTTGACTTTATTTCTGACCCTCACCCATCTTATGACAGGACTTCTTGTTGAAAGACTTAAATAAGCAGGTATTTTCTGATCTCATAATTATTTAAAAGAAATTTAATGTTAAAATCCTTTTTTCTCCTAATTTGAAACTTTTTGAGCCCCGTTGTGTGATCCCCTTTGATCCCTGTATCCCTGTAATTCCTCCTGCTGTCTGGGCTTCCCCTCAGAATCAGTTACTCCCTACAACATATACTTCCTTACAGGTAAGGACTGCTTGATCCTTTCCCCTTTCTGGTGAACTTGTTAGGAGTAATGCCGCCCTTGTCACTCTAGCTAGCTTTTCTTTACTGTCCCTGTTTTTGTTGCTGTTGCTGCGTTTTAACAGTTGTGGTGAAGCTCCTTTGTTTAAACCCTGGAAATGGTCTGTGCCCTACTAGTTCCCACTGTGTTCTCTGGTTTTTTAAAGTTGTATCTTCTTTTCTTTCTTAGGGTCCTCTGGGGATTTTATTTTTTCTGCCCTCACATCTTCCTTATACAAAAGTGAAAATAAGTGTAAAATATTCACCAATTTCTGATTTTGTTTCAACCACTCAATCCTTCCCATAAGAGTAAAGCAGTTGGAATTCTTTATTATGTCTTCATCTGGTATAAATTCTCAGCCGCCCTGGGCAAACAACTGAGCGGT
Organism: Ailurus styani; assembly: GCA_002007465.1. Taxonomy (NCBI): domain Eukaryota; kingdom Metazoa; phylum Chordata; class Mammalia; order Carnivora; family Ailuridae; genus Ailurus; species Ailurus styani. The sequence goes on from LNAC01000288.1 coordinate 2,669,592, forward strand.
TATTGCTAAGCCTACTTTATAGGAGTAAAAATAATTATCCTTGGATTTCTTTTTCATGCTCAATTTTCTCCTGGACTTTATTTCTGGGCTTTGTATGTTTTCCAAGGAAAATGAACAATGATTTTACTGACCTTTATTGTGCTTCAAGCTCTTTACCCGACTCTTCATCTAAAGGAATTTTTCTTTTATTCTCTGGAGCGTGGGCCAGGAAACATTTTAACCAATGTTTTTTAGAACTTTTATTCCCTGCTGGTTATGCTCTGTGGACAGTTTAGCAATTTCCTTCTACCTGTCATGACCACAGAACCAGAATCGAGTAGTATTGCTCCATAAAAATACTTTGACCTGACCTCTGCAACTGAGAGGTAAAAAAAAAAAAAGAAGTTAAATGGGAAAGATTCATGTTTAATGTTGTCTGAGTGATTTAACACATGACAGGCACTATTGTACTATGAAATAATTCTTTATTAATTATATAACACTATTTTCACTGGGATGCTGAACCCTGCAAACTTTTTAAGGTTGGAGCCATGTTTCTAGTATGGTTTCTACTGGAGGACTTTTGGCACAGGGGAATGGATTCTTCTTAAAATAACTTCAACATGACTATTCAAGATTCTCACACACCTTGATTGAGAAAAACTTTTTTGTTGACCAGTATTATCTTTTATAATTTGAAAATGTGTACTTTAAAAGAATCATAGAATTTAGACAGGAGGTCTAAACCAAGATATTATCTAGTTTAACTTCCCATAGAATGTTCAATCCTCTCTCCAATAGATCATTGAGATGTGCCCGTTAAGTTCTCGCTTGTATGCCTCCATTGCAGAGAACTCTGAAAGCCCAGTTTTGTTGAACAAGTCTAAGATTTAAAATCTTTGAACCTCAATCTGCTCTAGTTCTTTCATCTTTGGCACCTGGTTTTCCTTGGGGAGTAACTCATATGATGTCTGCTCTCTGTTTTGTATGGTAGCTCTTTATATCTTCAAATATTGAGGTACATATCTCCTTACTTTCCTTCTTTCCAGGTTCAGCACTGACACCTCTTTCAGCCATTCTTTATGATTTGTAATTCTTTTCCTACCTTATTTAATTCATGAATGATACTCTTCAATGTGATATGTAAAATTATACTCAATTCTTTTTTTGTTGTTGTTTCTGCTTTTTTTATTTAACTTTTTATTGCAGTATAATTGACATACATTGTACTAGTTTCAGGTGTACAACATACTGACTCCATAAATATACATATTGCAAAATGATTGCTGCAGTCTGTCCAGTTAACTCCCATTGCCACAAATAATTATATATTTTTCTTGTGGTGAGAACTTTTAAGATCTATTCTCTTAGCAATGTTCAGATACACAATACAGTATTATTAACTACAATCATCATACTGTACATTACTCCCTCATGATTTATTTATTTTACAAATGGAGGTTTGTACCTTTTGACCACCTTTACCTATTTGTCCCCCACACTCCACCTACCTTCCCACCCACCCCCTACCCCAGCTGCTACCTATCTGTTCTCTGTGTATTTGAGTTTTGTTTTGTTTTTAGATACCACACATAAGGGGGGTCATATATGGTATTTGTCTTTCTCTGTCAGGTTTGTTTCACTTAGCATAATGCCTTCAAAGTTCACCCATATTGTTGCAAATAGTAAGACTTCCTTCTTTTTATGGCTGAATATTATTCCATTATATATGTACATACTGTGTCTTCTTTACCATTCACCTAGGTGGACACTTAGGTTGTTTTCATGGCTTGGCTATTTTAAATAATGCTGCGATGACCATTGGGGTTCATGTATCTTTTTAACCTAGTGTTTTTGTTTCCTTTGAATAAATACTCAGAAATGGAATTTCTGGATTATATGGTGGCTCCATTTTTGTCTTTTAAAGAAACCTACATATTGTTTTTCCATAGTGGCTACACCAATCTACATTCCCACCAACAGAGCACAAAGAGTTCCCCTTTTTCATGGGGGCGCTTGGGTAGTTCAGTCAGTTAAGCATCTGACTCTTGATCTCAGCTCAATCTTGATGTCAGGGTTATGAGTTCAAGCCCCATGTTGTGCTCCATGCTGGGTATGGAGCCTACTTAAAAAAAAAAAAAAAAAAGCGTTCCCTTTCCTCCACATCCTTGCCAACATTTGTTATCTCTTATCTTTTTGATAATAGCCATCTAGCAGGTGATATCTCCTTGTGGTTTTGATTTCCATTTTCCTAATATTAGTGATGTTGAACACCTTTTCATATACTGATTGGCCATTTCTATGTCTTCTTTTTTTTTTTTTTAAAGATTTTATTTATTTATTTGACACAGAGAGAGAGATCAGATCACAAGTAGGCAGAGAGGCAGAGAGAGAGGAGGAAGCAGGCTCCCCGCTGAGCAGAGAGCCCGATGCGGGCCTCAATCCCAGGACGCTGAGATCATGACCTGAGCCGAAAGCAGAGGCTTTAACCCACTAAGCCACCCAGGCGCCCTCTATGTCTTCTTTGGAAAAATGTCTATTCAACTTTTCTGTCCATTTTTAAATCAGATTTTTTTTTCTTATTGAGCTGTATGAGTTCTTTATATATTTTGGTGATTAATCCCTTATCAGATATATGATTTTCAAATATTTTCTTCTAATGAGTAGGATGCATTTTAATTTTATGTACGGTTATACTCAATTTTAACTTTTAACTTTGCTATTACACTCAATTCTTGCTTCAAAAGACACTTTCCAGAAAGTGAAAACACAGGCCACAAAGAAGGGAGAATATATTTGCAAAGTATATAACCGATAACATACTTGTATCCAGAATATTTGAGGAACTCTTACAACCTATTGATTAAAACCACACAAATAATCCAATTTAAAAATAGGCAAAGGATTTGAATATATATTTCTCCAAAAAATATATTAAAAGTCCAATAAAGCCATGAAACTGTAGTCAATACAACATGCACAGACACTGTGCAATCACAAAAAGATGACCAAACTTCCTATCCCCAGCTAACTTGAGAGACTGCTGCTTCTCCAATGACAACTCTAGCCCTGCTCCATTCCTCCTGCTCTCTAGATCAAAATTATTAAGCTAATCACTGAATTGCCCCAGCTCTCTGACTACACCAGAGCAGATCCCGGTTTCCTTGGATCCTCCTGCAAATCACCTAACAGAAGCTCATATAGTATAATAAGCCCTCTCTAATGTCCACATCCCAAGTCTCCCTGTGGTTCCCCATCATGTGAGGTCTCCCTCACCATAGCAGCTAATAACACTTCATTGTTTGGCCATGACTATGTCTGGGTAGTCTTTGGTGGGCATCACCAGTATGAATAAACTCATCTTTCAGAAAAAGAAGAAAAGGATTGGGAGGATTTGAATATATATTTCTCCAAAAAAGATATTAAAAGTCCAATGGAGCCATGAAAATGTACTCAACATCCTTAGTCATTTAGGGAAATGCAAACCAAACCACCAAGAAATACCACTTCACACTACTAGGATAGCTATAAGAAAAAAGACCATCACAATAACTCTCAGCAGGGATGTGGAGAAATCAAGACTTTCTTACACTGCAGATAAAAATGTAAAAAACTGGGGCGCCTGGGTGGCTCAGTCGTTAAGCATCTGCCTTCCGCTCAGGTCATGATCCTGGGGTCCTGAGATTGAGCCCCCGCATAAGGCTCCCTGCTCGGCGGGAAGCCTGCTTCTCCCTCTGCCCCTGCTGTGTTCCCTCTCTCGCTGTGTCTCTTTCTGTCAAATACATAAATAAAATCTTAAAAAAAAAAAAGAATGTAAAAAACTTTGGAAAACAGGTTGGCCATTCTTCAGAAGTTCAACAGAGCCACCCCCACTGACCGAGCAAGCTCCCAGGACAATATTAGGTGAAATATGGCTCTTCTCAGTCATTCCTTTGGCAAGTCAAGTGTATCTTCCAAAAGATGGGGACCATATGTGAATCCTAGAGATGGAAATCAGTTAAAGAAAAAGAAGAAAGCTATCATTTAGTGGACCAGAGAGAAATCAAAAGCCCAGATTTCATTTTATTTCTGGGAGGAAAAAGAAAAAAACACAAAGACTACTGAATTCATTTCCATTTCCGGGCTTGAGCCCTTGTCGGCCTCAGTTGCTTTCTTGCAGCAGAAAAAGGTTTTTGTGACCTACAGGTGCTTTCAGAGAAAACTGAAATCCAACAGAGTGGTGCTACCCACCTGGCAGGGCTACTGTCTTAGCGGAGCTAGGGAACTGTCAGATGTGTGAGCATCCTATGTGTGTCAACAAATAGAATCCAAGGCAAGAAATGCACACACTCAGGAGGAGGGAGAAATGAAACAATTTCAGTGTTGCCTCTCCATTCAGTTTCTGGGTATATAGTAATGACTTTCCCCACTGAGATGAACCTCAGTCCTGCCTAATGCCTATCACTGTGCTATGATTTGCAAGAAATGAGATACAGGGAATTACTGCAGCCCAAGCACACTCTCCTAGAATTTCTTTCCTGCATCTCTGTCTGCCTATCCTTTTGAACTAGCTGGAGAAAACACACACCTGACACACAGTGCATCCTCTTCCTGAGCCTGTGGCCAGTTCTAAGTGGCCAAGTTGTGCATTCTACTCTGTTTGGCCTTATGTGGTTTCCTCTTAAAATTCCAGAATCAAAGGGCACCTGGGTGGCTCAGTGGGTTAAAGCCTCTGCCTTCAGCTCAGGTCATGATCTCAGGGTCCTGGGATTGAGGCCCGCATCGGGCTCCCTGTTCAGCGGGGAGCCTGCTTCCTCCTCTCTCTATCTGCCTCTCTGCCTACGTGTGATCTCTCTCTCTCTCTCTCTCTCTCTCTCTCTCTCTCCCTCTGTCAAATAAATAAATAAAATCTTTTAAAAAAAAAAGTGTTTCCAGTGCAGATAACATGAAGCCTGACTCATAGTAGCTTAAACAAATAAGATTTCATTTGTGTCTCATCACAAAACATTCAAATATAGCAGTCTAGGGCCAGTGCAGTAGCTCAAGGAGACTGTCAGGGACCCATACTCGCTCACTCTCTCTCTCCTTGCCTTTGTCATCCTTAGCTCATCAGCTGTTCTTCTGTCTCTCATGATCACTGTATGGCTGCTGCATCTCCCAGCCTCTGGTCAGCATTGTGTGTAGAGGAAAAAGGAGAACAGGCATACCTATGAACTTACCCTTCTGTCCCTTCTACCCAAGCTCCCTGCAGTCAGTCACTGGTGTGGGGTGGAGAGGGCACTCTCCATGTAGTCCAAGCTATACAAGCTGAAAACAGATTCTCCATTAGGCATCACAAGGACATAGTGTGTGGGAAGCTTAGACATTCTCCTGGCCGCACTGGACTGTTGTCCACTCACTTTGTGTCCCACCCTCAAAGTGGGCCACACAGCTCTATGTCTCAGCTGTCCGTGTAAATAATATAAAGCTAACTAACTAAATGGACAATTTAGGACCTTAAGACTTTTTCTAAAGTTTTTCAGTGGCTCCTAGAAAGCCACGAAAATGTTTTAGGACATTACTTCACTAACTATGTAGCATGCCAGACTCTTCTCTAGGTCAAGAATTCATCTGATATTCCAAAATTTCTCAAAGTGTGTTTTATAGAACACCAGTCCCATCAGATGAAACAGGTACAAAGGCACATTAGAAATGCTGCACATTGGGGCACCTGGGTGGCCCAGTTGTTAAGCATCTGCCTTCAGCTTAGGTCATGATCCTCGGGTCCTGGAATCAAGCCCCGCATCGGGCTCTCCGCTCGGCAGGAAGCCTGCCCCTCTTCCACTTCCCCTGCTTGTGCTCCCTCTCTCGCTGTCTCTCTCTCTCTGTCAAATAAATAAATAAATAAATAAAATCTTTTGATAAAAAGGGAAAAAATGCTGCATCTTATATCTGACTCTCAGAGCTATACAGTGCAGATTGGCATTTTAAATGTTCCTTACAGGCACACTGTAAAAAAAAAAGCTCGTTTAACTTTGTTTAACCCACGGCTTCCCAAATTTTCTGGATAAAAGAACCTTTTGAGGGGTACCTGGGTGCCTCAGTTGGTTAAGTGTCTGCCTTCGGCTCAGGTCATAGTTTTAGGGTCCTGAGATGGAGCCCCACATTGAGCCCCACATTGGGCTCCTCGCTCAGTGGGGAGTCTGCTTCTCCTCCTTCTGTGCATGCTCTTGCTCTCACTCTCTCTCAGATGAATAAATAAAATCTTTTAAAAAAAGGAAAAATGTTTTAGTTTCAATATAAAGGTTTTTAAAATTAAACAGCTTGATTTCTTTAAAAAGGGGAAAATAACTGTGCATACTTAAGGAAAGAAAATAATAAAACAAAAAAAGTTTAACTTAGAAATATATAGAGGTACGAAAGAGAAGAAGTTTTTTTAAGTATGCCACAATTAGGTAGGAAATAACCAGCTTCTGATATTGTAAGCCACCAGTGTGAACTCAGAAGAAATCAGTAGCTTAGGCATAGAGCAAAAATGGGGGGGGCGGATAAAGAGGGGAGAAGATAAGAAAAAAATAACTATTGGATCAAAACTGCTGACAGGTTTCCACAAAAGTAAATAATTTTGAGGAATCAAATAATTGAACAGAACCCAAGTTCAGATTATATGCTTCATTAAAACGTTTGGTCAGTGAACAGAAGAACATTCTCCAGTACCTTAAGTCCGTACTAATTTTGTATCATGTACACATAGTCACATGCAGAGTCACAGTGATGAAGCCCCAACAAGGGCCAGAGCCAAATATGGCCGGCCTCATGGTGATCCAGCAGTGGAGGGTGTGGCCTGGAAGCCACCGTGCGGGTTTGTGGCTGCCAACAGGTCCGGCACTAGAAGGGATTGCTTGCCTTCTGTGAACGCCGAGAGCGCGTTGCAATTTACCACAACGTCATATTTAACTCCTAGATGGCAGTCTCTCTGACTTCAGTGTGGGGAATCAGTACCCTCTACAACAGAGTCCCCCAGAAGCCAAAATGATTAATCAAAAAAAAAAAATGATTACTCAGAAAATATGTACCTCTAAATCCCTGCCACCAAAACAAACACGTGTGGGTGTCATCATTTACAGAAATGATTTCATGTAAATTTTATGTTGACTTTGAGTAGCTATTTTATATCTCGTTTCCCTCGGGAAAACTAAAATTTTACTTATTCTCCTGATCAAATCTATTCATCAGCTGCCACAAAATACTGGTGCTGTTTGGTTACTCTTATAAAATAACAGAGGCTATTATGGAAAACATGTAACCCAATAAGATGAGATTTTTTGCTGAAAAATCTTTTTGAGTGTTGGGTAGATGAGCATGGGAAGCAGGGAAAGGGGAATTTTGGTATGTCTAATTATGTATTTGATGGCTTCTGAAAGAATGAAGCCTTAAGTACTATGCCAGTCTCAAATTTAGTAATTGCTTTAGGGTAGAAATTTTAAAATCTAATGTTACATATGAAAGTTTAAGGAAGAATGGATATTTTTAGAAGGGAAGGGGCAGAGAGAGAGAGAGAGAGAGAGAGAGAGAGAGAGAGAGCGAAAAAGAGAATCTTAAGCAAGTTCCATGCACAACACAGAGCCCAACGTGGGGCTTGATCTCACAACCCTGAGATCATGACCTGAACCAAAACTAAGGGTCACTGCTTAACTGACAGTGCCACCCAGGCGCCCTGCGATTTTTTTTTAAGAAAGGGATTAACTATAGTTTGAAAATAGACTGTAAAATAGGAGTTCTCTTGAAAAAATATTGATTAGGGGTGCCTGGGTGGCTCAGTGGGTTAAAGCCTCTGTCTTCGGCTCAGGTCATGATCTCAGGGTCCTGGGATTGAGCCCCACTCTCTGCTCAGCTGGGAGCCTGCTTCCTCCTCTCTCTGCCTACTTGTAATCTTGCCCTCTCTCTGTCAAATAAATAAATAAAATCTTAAAAAAAAAAAGAAAAATATTGATTAGGATTACAAGTACAACAGCCTTTGTTTCAGGGTAGGACTTGATCATGTTGGACATCTAGCTCTCTGGCTATAACTAGAACAAGACAAATCCAGCACCTCCACGAATATGGAGATAGGTGGAATTTGGAGCTCTAATCTTTACATATTTGAACATTTATTTCGGAGGAGGAAGAGGTCCTCTTATACATGACCCACTCTCACTATGAAGACTTGCCTGTTGAAAGCAAGTCGTGGTTTTTGTGTCTCCTTTCCACACCAGAGTCTCATCAAATGCTTGTTCAGCAGTCTATACCACACAAACAAAATGGAATAAGCAAATTTTTAAAAATTTGCTATGTTCTTTGAATTTGCTATGTTCTTTTTAAATTTGCTATGTGCGGGGTGCCTGGGTGGCTCAGTGGGTTAAGCCTCTGCCTTCGGCCCAGGTCATGATCTCAGCGTCCTGGGATCGAGGCCTGCATCGGGCTCTCTGCTCAGCAGGGAGCCTGCTTCCTCCTCTCTCTCTGCCTGCCTCTCTGCCTACTTGTGATGTCTCTCTCTCTCTGTCAAAATAAATAAATAAAAATCTTTAAAAATAAATAAATAAATAAATAAATAAATAAATAAATAAATTTGCTATGTGCTCCAACACATGGCCAACCAGTGACTGAAGCTCTGGGTTCTTAAAAGCATTAAATCCAGTGGGATATTTTTTTCTGTCAAACTGTTTTTGTTCTATGAGGATATAGTAGGAACCCCTAGGGACAGAAGCTTGCTAAGGAACTCTCATCACTTTTCCTTCATACAGTCTCCCTTAAAACATTTTTTAAATTGTAGTAAAATATACGTAACTTAAAATTCACTGTCCTAAACATGTTGAAGGGCACAGTTCAGTGGCAGTAAGCACATTCAGATGGTTGTGCAACCATCACCACTGTCCATTCCCAGAAGTCTTTTCATCTTGCACAACTGAAACCCTGCTCCCATTACAGCTGAAGCTCTATATCCCCTCCCCCCAGCCCCTGTCAGTCACCTTTCTGCTTTCTGTCTCTATGAATCTGACTGCTCTAGGTACTTCATGTAAATGGAATCATACAGTATGTGTTCTTTTGTGTCCTCAAGGTTCATCCATGTGGTAGCATGTGTCTACAATCTCCCAATTTGGTGGCTGAGCAAAAGAAGCAGTCCCAGACCCTGAGTCTTTTTATATCCATATAATATTTCATATCTGTTTTCTTCAAAGGGACTTTTTGTAAGTCTGGGGTGTGATTTGAGTCTCTTTTAAGAGAGGCCCAATAGAACAGAGGAGTGTTGGGGGGGGTGGCTAAGCATAGGGAGAGGCATGAAAAGAAGAGGTAATTTTGACCCTCAGTTACAGTCACCTGCTCTGCTCTCAGAGATTCTGGAATCCACAGATATGGGTAAGGTCTCACAATCAATATGTTTTGAAAGCCTTTTTGAAAAATACAAAGAAAGCAGAGAATACAGATTCTTCTTTGTACTGCACTGTGCTTGCATGACCTGTGACTTACACCCACCACCGCTTGCTATGGAGGTAAAGCCCATCTGTCCTCTGTGACAGTCTTTTAAAATTTGACTTTATCTCCTCTTCTTGATGCAAAACACCTCAGTTTTGCTGAAGTAACAAACTTTATTTTATGTGGTTTTCTGGTCTTTTGTCTTCTAGTGTGCTTTCCTCTAGATGTCTATCAGGTGGCCAATAAATACTCAAAATGAGGCCTCTCAAACTGCTGCTTCTCCGGCAGCATTCCCGAAGATTCTACTCATGGTCAGCAGAACTTTAAGACAGCAGATGGGATTAAGATCATTAATCACTGAGTAGTAAGATAGGAAGATTGTCCAGGCTAGTCTAAACAAATCACACAAGCCCTTTAAAAGCAGAGAGATTTCTCCTTTTTGTAGCAGAAGTCAGAGAGATTTGGAGTGAGAGGGATCCCCCACGAGGCAGGATCTCCATCGCTGAAATGGAGGGGGCACAGGGAGAAGACCTGAGATTGAGTGGCCTCTAGGAGCTGACAATGGTCCTCAGCAGAGAGACAGCAAGATAACTGGGCCCTCTGTCCTGCGACTGCCAACAGCTTGAGTGACAGATCTTTCCCTAGTCAAGCCGCCAGGTTCAGCAGCCAAAACCTTGATTTTAGCCTCTGGAAACCCTAAAAGGAGGACCCAGCTAAAATGTGCCAGACTCCTGAATAACAGAAACTGAGCTAATAGGCAGGTGTTGTTTTAAGCCACTGAGCTTGAAGTCTTTTGTAAGACAGTGATAGGTAATAAACACACAGCCCTTTAGGTTCCAACAATCCTTCTCTGCTTGCACTTCCGGAACAGAGCTTGCTGTCAGGCTTGCAGACTTTTGTTCATGAAATTTCCTGGCCTAGGCTACTCTCTCTTACCTGTTCAGTTGGACAAACTTTACTCTTCATGTGCAAGACACATCTCAGGCATTACTGCCACCAGAAAATGCCACTATCTTCCTTAGGTAGACTTACTGTGTATTTGTCCCTTTGGACTATAGGCATTGAAAAACCCTTAATTGCCCCCCCTGGAAGAATTTTCTATTAGGAATTTTAAGATTTTATGGAAAAAAATAAGATTATGAAGGCTGAAATTGTGAGAATAAGTATACAAAAGTATTCACAATTGTTCCTTATGTTCCTTAAAATAACACAAGTAATTTACCAAATAAGGATAGTTATCAATGATATTCTATACACAGTATTAGCAATGGTTACTGACTAGCCGTCTGGTTTCTGTATTTACCACCCCTTCCTAACAGAAACTTTTAGGGACTTCCTTCCTCTGCAGTTTTAGTGAGATGCTTGTAAATTTCTTCCCTTTTGGTTCCAGGGGTGTGTGTGTGTGTGTGTGTGTGTGTGTAGTCTCACCCAAATAGTCCATGATTTTTTATAACTTTAAACTCTGAGGTTTTGACTTTTCCTTCTCCCTCCTATTCTGCGGAGTGTGTCACTTGGGTTCCCTGCACCGGGAACAATGGGAGTTGAGTAGATGTTTCTCAAACCACTCCCCAGTCCCAAGAGTTTACAGAACCTTTCTGGTCACTTCATACCAACCACAGATCATCTTAGGCTCTGTCCCCACCACCATGTTAGCTCTGCTTTTCCTTTGACTGTAGGACTAAAACCTAAGAGATGAACACCATCAGTTTCATTTCTCTGGCCCCCAAGGATTGCAAAAATTCTATTTCTGCACTCCTCTCTACTTCCTTTTTGTATCCTAATCCTAAACTCATCTTTCTAATGACAGTGTATCCTTTGCACTCACAAGCACTGTATCCTCTAATCTTCGATAATCCTCAGATTCGCAAGTACATCATGGCATGCAACAAGGCCGGCAGGCCCCCTATGCTACAAATGTTATGTTTTCAAGAAGTTCGTTTGCAGATACAAACAATCCAGCTCAGCAGATAAAGCCATGTACGGAAGTTAAAGCAAAGAATGGTAGTCAATGTGAATGAAATCTATAGGCTACAACAGGTATCCCAAAAAGCAGACAAAGCATGGGGAAAGATATAGGTATGGAAAATATTTCAAGATTCAAGTAAACATCAGAGAAGTCTGTTAGGAAGTGGCAAGGTAGCAAGATGCCTAGAGGTTCAGATGCAGGATTCGAGTCTCTGGTAGGGAACTAACAAAAGCAGAGTAAGGTCTGAGAATTAAAGCAGAGAATTGAAGTGCTGGTAAAAGAAAGGCAGGACTCCCAAGTGGAAAATCCAATCTGTGACCCAATTACCAGAAGTAGGCCACAAGGCAGGGGTTGGGTCTTGAATGCAGTTTTAAAAATTGGAGCAAACCCCAGATTCCATGTCATTCTATAAATCTACTTGCAGAAGCATGCAAATATATACATGCAAGGCTGTTAGTTGCAGCCATTGGTAATAGTGAAAAACTTAGAAACAACTAAATGGGGGATGCCTGGGTGGCTTAGTCAGTTGGGTGTCCAACTCTTGATTTTGGCTCAGGTCATGATTTCAGAGTCCTGAAATTGAGCCCTGCATCAGACGGGGAGTCTGCTTTGGATTCTCTCTCTCTCTCTCTCCAAAATAAATAAATGAATCTTAAAAGGGGGGGGGGCTGGGTGGTTCAGTCATTAAGCATCTGCCATCAGCTCAGGTCATGATCTCAGGGTCCTGGGATTGTGCCCCGCATTGGGCTACTTGCTCTGCAGGAAGCCTGCTTCTCCCTCTCCCACTTCCCCTGCTTATGTTCCCTCTCTTGTTCCCTCTCTTATTACAGCAAGAGTTAAATAAATAAAATCTTAAAAAAAAAAAAAAAAAAAAAGGAAACAACTGAATGCTCACCAGTAGGGTCCTGGTTATTTAAATGATGGTATATCCAACCAAGGGAATGTTTTGCAGCTCTTAAAATCAATGAGGTGGGCGCCTGGGTGGCTCAGTGGGTTAATGCCTCTGCTTTCGGCTCAGGTCATGATCTCAGGGTCCTGGGATCGAGGCCCGCATCGGGCTCCCTGCTCAGCAGGGAGCCTGCTTCCCCCTCTCTCTCTGCCTGCCTCTCTGCCTCCTTGTGATCTCTCTCCCTCTGTGAAATAAATAAATAAAATCTTTAAAAAATAAAAAATAAAAAAATAAAATCAATGAGGTAGCTAGGTCATATGAGCTGATGTGAAAAGATTTCCAAATGTATTATTAATTGAAAACATTGAAGTGGAGGACAATATGAACAGTTTGATATTACCAGTACAAATAAAAGGATATATCTTAACCACACACACACACACACACACACACGCACAGGCACAGGCACACACACTCACACCTGTGTATGTATATTAGTCAGTGTCCTTTCAGGAGGTTAAAAAAAAAAAGACCATTTGAGGTATTCAAACTGAGGAGATTTAATGCAGGGGGTGTTAAAAATTGCACAACCTAATGTGGAAGGCGACTTTACCCGAAACCAACTTTAGGAAACCACTAACACCTGATGGAACAAAAGAAACAGTTATTTAAACAAGAGTCCACAGTTGCTGTGGTGTTAAGGCTGCTAGAGAATCTGTCTAGGATAAATCCTAAATACTGTGCGTCCAACCATGGTATCTCTTTCATGTGCTTTCTTTGGGTTCCCATTAGGCTGAGGGATGTTCTTAAAATGGTGGTCTTCTGGTATTCTTATTATACATTGAATGGGATTAGTAAATTGTGTCAAGGGGAGGGATCTTAACGTCAATCCTTTGGTTGGTTGGTTGGTTTTTAGATACACTCTTTCTGTTTGGTAAATGTTGAATGACAGCAAGAAAGACCTAACTTTTGCTTAACTAGTTAGGGTAGTGGGGTGAGGAGAATGGGGGAAGAGCTTGATATATTATTAAAGATAAGATAATTTACAATGATAATCTACCAATGGTTTTATTTTAACCTATCAAAAAAGAAGATCTATTTGCAACTGCATGAGGAATGTGTTGGGTTTTTTAGATTTCCAAATAGAGATGCATAGCATAACTTTAGGAGACAAGTATGTTACTTCTTTATAATAGTTGAATCTCTTCCATCATGACTATAGGAGGTCTTTGTATCTGATGCTCCTTGCGTCCTACTTCAGTTCTCTCAGCTTCGCCTATCTCTTATTCCAGCCCCTAGTGTGTTGCATGAACAGCTTGAGGCATGCTCCATTTTCCTACAAACACAACCAACCAGGCACAGGCTCCCCACCCTAGGCTTCACTGCTCATGCAGAGGCGGGGACATAGTGGAAACACACAGCATGCACCAGTCTGCAAAGGCAGGGGCAAACCCTGGATGAATTGGAGCCTATTGATAATGGATTTTCTTGCCTTTTCTGCTGGCTAGGCAGCCCTGAGATTCATAAGGCAAATCCCCAGCCAGGAACACATCTTTCTATTGGCTCTCCCCACTTGCCTGCTTTGCTCCCGTGTCCTTCACTCCTGCTTTCTAAATCACACTCCTCCGTGACTTTCTTGAACTAAGTGTTTGCTCAAGGCTTTCCTTTATGGGGAGCCTAGGCTGACATGCAATACTGTGGTTCCTATGATGGTCCAATTCAGTGACTGCTGGGAGAAAAATGCATGGAGGATACCTATTACAGCTAAATAAACAAGGCCATGACCGGAGTTGGAAGACATTATTAGGATTTTCGTGGAATACAGCAAAATGGAAAAATCCACGAGTAGGAGGAACAGCTAAAACCAGAGACTCAAATGGTCTCAGGGCCCTATCTGCGTACCTCATCTGCTTTATTTCTGTCTCTGTCTCTCTCAGACAGCGTCATCGGGTTCTCTGGTTCACCTGGAAAGAACGGACCCAGGGCTGAGGCTGGTGACCAGAGGGGTGGGGCTCTCTCACTCCTTTTCTGGCTTCCGCTCCCTGCCTTTCCCTGCAGCCTGACTCCCCAGTGTATCCCCAGAAAAATGTGGGATTTATTCGATTTGTGTGTTTGGGGGAAGGGATTGAATCTATGTGACTCAGCCGCATCCTTCCTCCTTTCTTTTTGTGATCACTCAGCCTGTAGGGAGCACACATTTTCCACTCCTCCAAGCAATAAGTTTTAAAAGGATTAGACACCCATGGAGGGAGCCAGCTCCCGTGCAGCTGCGCCTGTGACTGGATGGATAATTCTCTTTAATTTAGGGGTAGAACATAAGCAGGCCCGTGTATTACATACTCTGCTAAGATCTCCAGGCTGGCTTTGATTAGTAATCAATATGATATCTTGATCTCTAAGTGTCTGAGTCTACGTCTGTTTTCCAAATGGTTCTGAGCTTGGGTGGATATGTTTTATGTATTGATTCTCTTGAAACCCCACAGCCATCAACATCCCTCAAGCTTTTATGTTTTAAAATATTTATGCTCAAAGAGAGATAGTTTCAGAAGGTTAAGTCAAACTGTGACATGGCATCTCCATCCCAAGACAGCTGCACCGCATTGTGGACATAGCCATGTAGACTCCATTGAGTGTCGCCAAGGTTCTGGGCAGGACTGGCTAGCAGGGCAGGGTATACAGGTGGGTGTGGAATTCACAGATGACATGACTTCTCTGTCATCTGAAAGATGCATCGCCCAGGGTGTGAGGGCAACAGCTTACCCTATCAGAGTCAGCATTGAACCTAATGCTGGATCCTAAAAATAGCTTGACCCATCGGCCTAAGAGGATGACCTGTGACTATTAAGGCAATTAGGTTGTATAGGGTAAAAATCATAACATGCCTGATCCCATTGCAGCTGGAACAATGGCAGGTCCCAGATTTGGAGATGTCTGCACCTCCCTCAACCAGTTATCCTGAAGTTTTGTGTCTGTCCTGTCTCCCCACTGTATCTTCTTGTTGCCCTTCTTTGCTCAAGGCATCTTAATAGAAAGAACAGAGGCTGATCTGAATTACAAAAGCTTACTTCACTTTCACACAACAAACATCTGCTTCTACCCGTCTCTTACCTTCTTCCCTCCCGTCTCCATGGGAAAGGTGGCCTTCTTTCAGGTCATGCCATCTAGGGGGTGGGACAGTGTAATGCTGGGCTTGGGAATCAAATGCCCTAGATGTCAATCTTGGGTCCACCATTTCCTAGCCTTGTGACGTCATCTTTCTGTGCCCCACACCTCATCTGTCAAACTCAGTCAAAAATAGTGGTAAATGGGGTGCCTGGGTGGCTCAGTGGGTTAAATCCTCTGCCTTCGGCTCAGGTCATGATCTCAAGGTCCTGGGATCGAGCCCCGAATCCAGCTCCCTGCTCAGCGGAGAGCCTGATTCCCCCTCTCTCTCTGTCTGCCTCTCTGCCTACTTGTGATCTCTCCCTCTGTCAAATAAATAAATAAAACCTTTAAAAAAATAAAAAAATTAAAAATAAATAAAAATAAATAAAAATTAAAAAAATAGTAGTAAATGAAAGAATGGACACAGAGCACTTTCCCCTGAACCTGGCATGAAATAGGAATAGCAGTTGCTCACCATATTAGGACCACCAACAACTTCCCTGTCACTAATTCAAAGGCTAGGTTTCATCTTCATCTTCCTTGACCTGCCTGAAGCATCTGACATTGTTGACCTCTCTCTCTTTAACTGCCTCTCTTCTGTTGACGTCCACTTTACCACTTTCTCATGGCTTTCATTCTATACCTCTAACCCTGGGCTCTCAATATCTGTCAGAGTTCTCTCTCTAAGCCTGCCATTTAAACATCAAGGCTCTGCCCGTGACCCTCTTCTCTCGTTATTTCACATACAATCGCTTTGTGATCTTACTTATACCCACATTCTTGGGTAAACCCTGAGGGTCAGTTTATGTAAATCTGTATTTCTAGCCCTCACCTCTCCCCAGAGCTCAGAGATATTTAACGTATGGCCAGATGTACCCAGCACAAAACTCAAAAGTGCTTTTATAGGGCGCCTGGGTGGCTCAGTGGGTTAATGCCTCTGCTTTCGGCTCAGGTCATGATCTCAGGGTCCTGGGATCGAGGCCCGCATCGGGCTCCCTGCTCGGCGGGGAGCCTGCTTCCCCCTCTCTCTCTCTCTGCCTGCCTCTCTGCCTCCTTGTGATCTCTCTCCCTCTGTGAAATAAATAAATAAAATCTTAAAAAAAAAAGTGCTTTTATAAATGCAATAAAGGCAAGTATCTAATGGACTCCTATTTTTAAACAGCCAGCTCCCTGCCTGTATGTTCTACAGACACCTTAGACATTACACGTACAAAGTAAATTTATCGTATTCCTTACCATACAAGTGGGTTCTTTATCCCTGCTCCATACCACCTACTTTGTCATCCTAACCAGAAACTTGTTTCTCCCTTTTACTTCTATTAAAACACTATTTGTCCTTAACAAGTCTTGTCAGTCTAGTGCCTAAAACTCATTGGATTTACCTCTCTCTCTCTCTTTTTTTAAAGATTTATTTACTTATTTATTTGCCAGACAGAGAGAACACAAGCAGCAAGGGGAGCGGCAGGGAGAAAGAGAAGCAGACTCTCTGCGGAGCAAGGAGCCCAATGCGGGGCTCGATCCCAGGATGCCAGGATCGTGACTTGAGCAGAAGGTAGATGCTTTAACCAACTGAGCCACGCAGGTGTTCCTTGGATTTATCTCTTTCTATTCCTTCATATTATGCCAGCCAACCAAAACATGTGTACTTCTCCACATGCCCTATCTCCCTTTTTTGTTCAGGATCCCCTATATATAAGAACGCCCTTTTCTCCTTTGCTTGCTCCTACTCTTTCTTTGAGATTTAGCCGAGACCTCATTTTCAGTAGGAAGCCTCCTGTTCCTCCCCCAAGATCAAATTAAGAGCCTCTTGATGCTCTCTGCGGCAGGTAACCTGTGGCACACTGGGCTCCCTGGGGACGGCTCCTCTTGGAAGTGTCTCTGCACTTCGCTGCCTCGGAGCTTTCTCCGAATCCACAGGAAACTGCCCAGTCTGGTTGCAGGAGCAACGTGGAAGTGTGGCAGAAGCTAATATCTGCCGAGTCAGCTCCCAATTAACAGAGGACAGGAATTGGTAGATTCTCCAAGGGACTGTGATCTGAGGTCCTTTCTATGTAGTTCTTCAGAAGGTCTGCAGTGGGACTGTAGCCTGAGTTATCATAGCTCACTGATGCTCTTTATTCGCTTTTCTCCTTGCTCACTCTCCATACTTCCTCAGCCCTGCTTCCTGGCGAGACCACCAAATACATGACCTGTCCCAAATATTTCTCTCAGGCTCTGATTTAGGAGCGTGGGGGTACCCAAATTCAGATGTTCTCTAAGAGTATCCAGTCTATACCTCTGCCATCGCATTTATTATATTGAATAATCATTGCTGCTTTATCTTAATCATCTTTGCATCTTTACTGCCAGTGCCCTGACATAGGGCCTTGATTAAAACAGACATTACGTAAAATATGTAAAAGCAGATGGGGTGGGGGACACCTGGGTGGCTCAGTCAGTTAAGCGTCTGCCTTCGGCTCAGGTCATGATCTCGGGGGTCCTGGGATTGAGTCCCTGCTCAGCAGGGAGCCTGTGTCTGCCTTTGCCTGCCACTCCCCCTGCTTGTTCTCTCTCTCTCTCTCTTCCTCTCTGACAAATAAATACATAAAAATCTTAAAAAAAAAAAGCAGAAAGCAGATGGGGTAGAGTGTACAGCGGGGAGAGAGAGAGAGACAGAGGAGAAAGAAATATGAAAGGGAGGAAGACAGACCTTTGGCCTCCATTGCTTTTCTTAGTGCTGGTTTTTCCTACTGTTACACATTTCATTTTGTGAAAATACAAAATTTGAAGAGCACATTGCACATGTAGAATATTATTGAAAAATCATCTGCAGAGTAAAACAAGACCCAGGGTGGGCTTTTGGCTTATTTTTCCATTCATGTTGAGGTGATGATGAGACTAAGCCCCTCCTGGGCACTGTGAGCCACTCTCTCAGACTTGCTGTGAACAAAAGTGAACAATGGTTTTTCGGGGGCTGCAATTAGAATAAAATACCTGTGAGACAGGGGTGAAGATGGAATCCACAGAGGCGCCACCACCGAAAGGTCTTCAACTTCCTCAGGACTCTTGTGAGCAAGATGGTGTACAGGTGATAGGAGCCGAAGTTGGCTGCGTTCAGGGGGTATTAAAAAACCCCTGATGAATCCTTTACTGACCTTTCACAGATGATTTCTTCAAAACAACTTTAAAGAGAGCAAGCTTCGCTAGTGAATAATGTGATAACCTAGCATATAATTATTTACGAAGTTCTCACAGTGGCACCTAGACACTTCAGACTGGATGTGTCCAGAGCTTTATTAGACTCAGGGCACATTCACAAATGTAATAAAGGCAGATGTTTAATGGATTCACATTAAAAAAAAAAAAAAAGACTCACTGCCAAGGCACTTACAAATGTTCATTAGTTTCCTACTATCCAAATAACAATCCCAGGAGGAAAAATAGTAACAGAGCATAAATAAGTGGGCTTTATGTTCTTGGTCTCTGCAGAGGATTAGTGGCAGGAAACAAAATCGTAATTTAGGAGAAGTAAGAATTTGTCATAGTACATGCTTATATTTCTCTTTTGATTTATTTCCTTTTGCCTTTTAATTTTTAATAATTTGTAACTTAATTTTCCTTTCCTCCATTTTAATGTTTTTCATTCCGCTCTTCTTTCTCCAGAAGCTTTTTTGTTTCTATTCACAAAATCTAGATAGTCAGGGCTCTTTGGCACAAAGCATTTTCTTTTAAACCGACCTGTGAGGTTAACAGATACCTCTTTCCTGGCCAATTTCACCGAAGCAGACAATCTGTAGAGAAGGATTTTCGCACAAAATGAATGTTTTAAAAACTTAAAATGCATCTCTATTTGGATCTGTGATCTATAAACAGCAGGAAACCTGCAAAGCTCTAAAACTTGCCCTTCCCCCCCATTACCTCTGTTTTACAAAGCTTTGTGTGGCCCATCCTTGGAAGCCATCTCAATTCTTCCCCTTCGAGCAAATGTACCTTCACAGAGTATGCAGCCTTTGGATTTTTCTGACTTTACCCACAGATGTCACCCCAGAAATGATGCATACCACTCAGCTCAATTTGCATCATTACACAAAAGGGACTCTCCTAGGAAACCTTTTATGTGCTTCTAAAACATAATAGCATTTCAAAAGAATGTGTTCTTTTTAAGATAATAACTGCTGTTAACTCCTCCACTAGATCTTGCTGAAGTATTTGACAATTAACCCAGCTTACCACTGGCTTGAAACGATTTGACAGTGATTTAACTCTTTGGGGAAATGGTTCTCTTTCACTTACTACTAAGCATTTTTTTTCTTCGCTTTGCTTTTCAATGTATCTTAGCGCATTTGAATTTCATCTCTGTTCTTCTACGCTTATCCTTTGGAGTACAAATCCATTTTTAATTGTGTGTGTGTGTGGTTCTTAAAATCGTATAGAATCATTGTGCTTTGGGCTGAATTGTGTGACGGTTCGCCTGCCCCGCCCCCCAGCCACCCCGGAGGGACAATTCATATATCCAAGCTGTAAGCTCCAGCACCTCAGAATATGACTGTATTTAGAAGTAGGGTATTTGAAGGGGGTGATTAAAGTTATCTGAGGTCATACAGGTGGGCCCTAATCCGATCTGACTGGTACCCTGACAAGAAGAGGAAACGCGGACACATACCCGATGTGAGGAACGTGCCGCCTAGAGAAAAGACCCTGTGAAGACAGCAGGAAGGCAGCCATTTCTCTGCAAGCCCAGTGGAGAGGCCTCAGAGGAAACCAAACCTGCCAATACTGGGATCATGGACTTCCAACCTCCATACCTGTGAGAAAATACATTTCTATTGTTTCAGCTGCCCAGGCTAGGGTATTCTGTTATGGCGGCCGGGGCAGGGGGACACACATGGGTTCCAAGTGGACGTTGTAGCTTTGGCTTGAAGCTCTTCAGTGTCAGGGAGCATATTACTCCTCACTACCTATTCTATTTAGGGCAACCCTTGGGGACAGTCTTTCCTTCTTTTCTGAGTAACTATGATTTCCTGCAGTAATTCTACTGCCTGAAACAACATCTTGATGCACGAAGGGCTATCTCCAAATCTCCACAGACGACCAGTGCTTTCAAAATACAATTATAATAAATTGATTAAAAATGGCCTGAAGTTGGGGGTGCCTGGGTGGCTCAGTCGGTTAAGCCGCTGCCTTCGGCTCAGGTCATGATCCCAGGGTCCTGGGATGGAGCTCCACATCGGGCTCCCTGCTAGGTGGAGAGCCTGCTTCTCTCTCCCTCTGCCTGCTGCTCTGCCTACTTGTGCTCTCTCTCTGTCAAATAAATAAATAAAATCTTTTTTTAAAAAATGGCCTTATGTGTTTGAATTATCAGGGAGTGCCTCTGAACTCCTTTAACTATCTACACAGACTTAGTTGGGGAACTCAGACTCCTCTGTCTCCACTGTATCCTTGAAGGCTGTCTGGTCCCTTCCTAGTTCTCTCATTCTATGCTGCATTGGCCGCCATTTTGCTGGTCTTCCTGACTATAGCTTTCAGTCATAACTGCAAGAGGTTATTTTATGAACATTAGAGGGGTAAAAGACTCTGTGGGTTAATCACCCACTTACTACCCCCTTGACCATTTTTATTTGATGAGATTAAATGATGATGAATAATGAAGCCTACTTTAAAGAGAGAAATAAGACACCTGGAGACAGTTTAGGAGCACCGGATGGAAAAGACAAATGCTTTGCCTCACCCAGAATTTGCCTGTTCCACTAACCTCTAAAAGACTGTTTCTGCCCCTGCCACCGACAGTCCACTCGGATCCTAGCAGCCTGGTGATGACTTTAAATTCTAAATTGTATTTGCACAGCCATCTCTTCCCATCTCGCTCAGGGTAAAACCTGAGTCCGTGAAATGGTGCCCTCCTGCCTGGCTCCCTGTGAGCTCTGTGACCAGTGTAGCTTCCTGCTCTCCTCAGATGCCTCAGGCTCCCACATTATGGCTTTTGTTCTTGCTATTCCCTCACCTTGGAATTTATTTCTTCCAGGTTATCTGTCTGAATTTTGCTCAGATGACATTTTTCATTTTTTCACCCTCCCCAGTCCCACCATTAAGAAGAATATTGATGATAATAACAATAGTAATAATAATAAAAACACAGTCTTTGCTGCCACTGTTTAAAATTTTACAAGTGGTATTTCCACTCAGCACTCTTAGGAAGAGGCACAATTTAAACTATGGAAGTGCAGGACTCCTGGGTGGCTCAGTCGGTTGAACGTCCAACTTACGATTTGGGTTCAGGTCATGGTCTCAGGGTTGTGAGATTGGTCAATACCTCTGACTCCATACTTAATGGGGTGTCTGCTTGAGATTCTTTCTCACTCTCCCCCTACCGCCTGCCACCACCAGCCTCTTGCTCCTCATTCTCTACCTCTGTCTCTCAAATAAATAAAATCTTTTAAACTGTGTAAGTCCAGTAGTTAAGGACACATATTCTCCACTGTCTCACGTATACCACCCTGGGGATCTCACATGATGAAAACTATATCAAGGATACAGATCAATTGGGGGGGCACTTATTTGCAAAACTGGGTCTAATCAGATTTTTTTTTTTTTAAGTTACATTTGGTGGACGCCTGGGTGGCTCAGTCGGTTAACTGTCTGCCTTCGGCTCAGGTCATATCCCAGGGTTCTGGAATCGAGTCCTGCATTGGGCTCCTCTTCTCACAGACCAGGTCCTCAAGGAACATCTGAAATAGCCCTAATGGAGGTGGTTCTCAGTGGATGCTGCACTTACGACATGTCTTGAGGTCCTTGAGATTCCTCTAAATCTTGAATAGTTCCCTCTAAGGATCATGTGTCCTGTCTCATTTGTGTTTCTGTGGGCATTGCAATGGAGCACATGTCACGCTTCAGTGCAAGTATGTCTTTATCTGTCTGCTTGACTTCATATACTCTGAACACTTTAAGGATGGGGGTCTTTAAGATTTATTATAAGATAAATACGTGCTCAGAACTCAAATAGTGCGGGCGCCTGGGTGGCTCAGTGGGTTAAAGCCTCTGCTTTCGGCTCAGGTCATGATCTCAGCGTCCTGGGATCAAGGCCCGCATTGGGCTCTCTGCTCAGCGGGGAGCCTGCTTCCTCCTCTCCTTGTCTCTCTGCCTGCCTCTCTGCCTACTTGTGATCTCTCTCTGTGTCAAATAAATAAATAAAATCTTTAAAAAAAAAAAAAAAAGAACTCAAATAGTGCAGAAGTAGTGAAAAGTCCCTGATGTCCCCATCCCTTCACGTCTACTCCCCAGAGGTGTCCCCTGTTAAATTTCTGGAATACCTTCCTGAATTTATAAACAAGCAGATATTTATACACAGCAGGCATGATTATTTTCAGGACACCACATTTAGGAGTGCAAAAATATAACTTAAAAAAAATCTTAAACAACAATGACAACAACAACAAAATACTATCTTCATCTTTATTTTGAGTCCCAGTTCTGTCAAGTGGCAGAGAATATTTGTCAATGCAAGGGAAATGCAGGCATTTCAAGGTTTTCTCAGTCAAGTGAAGAGCTTCCTCTCTGCCTGTCTGCCCTGGATTGTTGTGCTAGATTCCAGGGGGTTGGAACAGAGGCTTTGCAGAGGAGATGGCTGGCCCTGGGCTGCTGCTGCCTGTCAGTCCTCCATATTGGCACCTGGCACAAGCCAGGCAGCTGAAGCTCCCTCCGCTGATGGGCTTGTCTCTTGCTGGCCCAGAGACCTCAACTGGCTGTTGATTCTTTACAGGAAACCAGAGGCTGCTCGCTGGACACAGCCAGTAAGGGAGGCTGTCCCAGACCCAC
The DNA here is from genome assembly GCA_002007465.1 of Ailurus styani. Lineage (NCBI taxonomy): Eukaryota > Metazoa > Chordata > Mammalia > Carnivora > Ailuridae > Ailurus > Ailurus styani. The sequence continues at coordinate 2,692,772 of LNAC01000288.1, forward strand.
CTGCCTGGAACACCTTATTCTTGTCTCTCCTCTCTCCTGGGCCCTGACAGCAAAGAAAATTCTGTGGGAGCCCTGCCAGGAAACTGGACTCTGAGGCTCAGCCCAAGGTGGGCAGCGTGCTGACTGGCCCTTATCCCTGTATGGTTCCCACCAGCTCTCCTCTCTGCTTTTCCTTTCTCTCTTGGAATATTTTATCCAGTTTCAAGCAGGAAAACTGGCTCTTATATCAACATTCATTTTTTCAAAGCTATTGTTTAACTATTGTCTCTGCCAAGAGTTTCAGAAGGTCTATTTTGAAACTAAAAAGCTGAGAATTGATTCTTTTGTTCTCTGTTCCATGTGGCCTCGCTCCCCTGAGGCCCAGGGCTGCCCCGGTGCTGGTGTCATGGGTGGAGGGAAATGGCCCTGGTGGGGATGGTGGGACAGAAGATGAATCATAAATACTTTAAAGGATTATCCCACCACATCTATAGGTAGCCCTTTTTTTGCCCACAAGTGCAATCCATCCATTCTCACTGTTCTATAACTTGCTTTTTCCAGTAGGTGAAATTTCAGGGATAGTTTTCCAAATCAGGATATGTATGTTTACCTCAAACATTTCCACATGTGCATAATATGTCATTGTCTCAATATATCCTATTGTTTATTTAATTAGTCTGCTGTTGATGGATACTTAAGTAGTTCCAAGTTTCAGCTTTTCAAACAAAACAACAATGAGAATACTTATAAGTACATGTTTGATTATTTATATGAGATACCCATAGTGTACTTTGCTAGAAATAGAATTGCTATATCACAGAGCATATCCATTTTACAGTTTGGTTCTTATTGCCACACTGTCTCTAAAAATGTGTGCCAATTTACACTCCCACCAAAAGCATTTAAGAACATCAATTTCCTACAACATTCAGCAGCACTAGGCATTTGTCAAGCTAGAAATTGGTTTCTTTTTGGGTTCTTTTTTGTGTAAATTGCTAATTAATTTCCTGAGACTATCTAATTTCTATTAAACATTCTTTTTTCTTATTTATTTGTACAAGATCTTTACATGTGAAAGAAATTAGGCCCTTGAATAGTTTTCTTGATTGGTTTTGTTTTTAACTCTGCTTATGCCTTTTTTTTTCCTGTAAATGAGCTTATGTTTGTTAGAGTAAAATATATGAAATCTCTCAAATCTGTAGTTTTCTATGTTTCATGACATCAGGGAACAGCATACTCCCCTCTAATAATAAATGAATATTAATTTATATGTCATTATATTCCCTTTTTGTTTCTCTATTTTAGACTTTATTGGAATTTATTCAGTATAAGGTATAAGGTGGGGATATAATGTGATCTTTTTGCAAATGTTTCAGTACCGTTTATTGAATATCGTATATCTTCTATTGTGTACTTTTCAGGAAGAAGTACTAAATCTGTTTATGTAATCTAGTCAATAATTTTTAGATTACCTAAAACAATCTAGGTCAGGGTCTTCTCTTCTTCCTCTTTCTCAATATTTCTTATTGTAATTTCTTCCAGAAAGTAGGCAGAAGTAGTATTTGCTTTTCTGTGTGTCTGGCAAGGAGAGAAGACCAAAGCAAATGGCACCACTTGCCTTGCCTTCCTCCCAAAGGACCGGAGCCTCTGTGAATGGATACAGACAGATGCTCCCCAGAGAGGGAGACCCTGCTTGTTAAGGGCTCCCAATTTCTTTTTTTTTTTTTTTTTTTTTTTTTTTTTAAGATTTTGTTTATTCATTTGACACAGAGAGAGAGATTACAAGTAGGCAGAGAGGCAGGCAGAGAGAGGAGAGAGGAGGAAGCAGGCTCCCTGCTGAGCAGAGAGCCCGATGCGGGCCTCGATCCCAGGACCCTGGGATCATGACCTGAGCCGAAGGCAGCGGCTTTAACCCACTGAGCAACCCAGGCGCCCAAGGGCTCCCAATTTCTATTAGCAGCATCAGGCTTGTTGCTAAAGGTGTTCCTAGTAATTTCGCAGGCTGTTCTGTTGGGCGGTTGCGAGACTTCCATGGTGTCACAACGCTGAGCTGGTTATAGCCAAAATGCTTGCTCTGAAAATGCAGAAATTTCCCCCCCTCCACCCCCCACCTTTGAAAGATTGGAGTCCTGAGCCTAACGCATCTTCCTTCCTTCTTGGCTGACACTTTCTGAGCAGAATGAGCAGGTGGTGATGCCTTCTCACCTTTCTCAAGAGTGGGAGTGAGCCTCGATCTCACTCCAAATCCCTGTACAATGACCATGAAACCCACGAAATTAGCCTGAACATGAATGTTACATGGAATGTATGAAGATGACAAGTGCTGTGGAAACAAAGCAAAGCAGAATAGGGTATGTGGGAGATCCCACGTGACCAGGGAGGGAGGAGCAGGTTGCAATTCTAAATAGGGCAGTCAGAGTACTTCCTTGAAAAGTGACATTTGAGCAAAGGTTTATAAGAGGCAAGGTTGTGAGTCATAAGGGCTTTTGAGTAAAGAACATTCCAGATAGAGGGAGCAGCCCTTGTGAAGGTCCTCCAGTGGGACATGCCTGGGCACTGAAGGTATAGCAATGAAGAGCAGCAGCATGAGTGAGGGGAAGGCACAAGGAGAAAAGGCCAGAGAGGTAAGGAGTGGGGGTGGATGCAGATCATGTGGGCCTTGAAGGCCTACTTTCAAATTATGGAGCCATCATACGTCATTTTTATTATTTTTTTCCCCCTAGTCCAGAAGAATATTAAAAACCTATCCATCTAGCACTAAAATAATTCAATAATGTATGGAGAGTCAATTAAATTTGGAATTCATGTTTTCTAATACAAAATAGGATGGGTATTTACAGTGAAAGAATCCAATATTATACTATAAAATAAGAAAGTATACTATTGAGTGAGCTAAACATGTTGACATGAATAAGTGTGTTTTATTACAGCCTCACTAAATTAAACCTATTTAAATGAAACTACTCTTCAGAACTAAAAATCTTATTAGGGTTGGAGGAGAAAAAGATATGGGCAAACTAGAACTATGCATGTTGTTTATGGCTTTTTCTTAATTTCTTTCTTACCCAACAAACAAATAAGTAAATTAAAAGAAAGGTTAAAAAAAAAAGGCAAAAAAACAAAGGTAAAAAAATATATATCTGATGGCATTTTGTCACTTCCTTGGGAACATTTATTTGCTTATTATTTGAAGAGGCACCATTGTCCCAGACCAGAGCTCAGAACCAGGCATCGGGCTTGTGTAAGTCCTTCTGGATCACTTGGTAGATGTAAGCACATGACTTCCCTTCCAGGCCTGGGTTTCCTCTTCGGCAAAGTAAAATAACTAACTAAATAACTAAATAACCAACTAAATAAATAAATAACTCTCTGGGGCAAAGCCCTTAAGCATTGATGGCTTAAATTTTTTCGGTGAAAGTTTTTAAAAAATTAAGAAAACAGTTTGTTCTATCAAATTATCAATCTTTCTGATGATCAGTGCTGATTTAATTTATTCAGCAAATAGTTTTCAGGTTATAAGGTAGGTGGAAGTAGAAGACCTGATGAAGAGCCTGGGAGAGTGGTTGGACAGAAAAGGAAACAGAGCAGGATCAGAGAAACAAAACAAGGGGAGGGTTTCAGGAGGAAGCGAGTGTCCAGCAGCTATCAAGTATGTTAATGCTAGAAACTTCTGATGGATGGGGCATTTAAGAGTTCATTAGTGAAAGAGTTCGTTTATTAAGAATGGTTCTGTTGAGTGTGGTTTTTATAAACACTCTGATGTGCATTTTATCTTTATACTAAGCTTTGTTTGATGAAATACCTACAGTGGTTTCTGTGTTCCTGACTGGGCCCTCATGAATACGCAGGCACATCAGCTAGGTCCTGGCTGAAGTTTGCATTCACTGGGTAGGTAGAGATTGGTGGTACTTCCTATCCCTGCTCACTTCTATGTGCATCACTGACTTGTATGGAAACTAGGAGACTCCTGGGGAGAAATGAAATCTTGCTGAGTTGTAGACACAGATGTCAACATGTGGAGAACCGACATGTGAGTGAGTCATGAAGGTAGGGGCTGTGACAAGAGGTAATAAATGACTAGAAGAACATGGACCCTGGGGCAGAGAGCCCACCACAAAAGGAGTCAGGTGCCATGAGGAAGAGAGTTCAAGAGTCAAAAGAGAGTAGTGGCCACAACATGAATGAGTCGAGCCAGAGAGTTTGTGCCCTGAAGGAAAAGAGCTGTATGTAAACCAAAGGAGGGACTTTATTTTTTTTTTTTAAGATTTTATTCATTTATTTCACAGAGGGAGAGAGATCACAAGGAGGCAGAGAGGCAGGCAGAGAGAGAGGGGGAAGCAGGCTCCCCGCCGAGCAGGGAGCCCGATGTGGGCCTCGATCCCAGGACCCTGAGATCATGACCTGAGCCAAAAGCAGAGGCTTTAACCCACTGAGCCACCCAGGCACCTGAGAATCAAGTGTTTTTGAGAGATCTATGGTAATTTTTTTCTTAGGACTTGCTTATGTTCTATTACATAAATTTAAATATGAATCTTTGAATGATAGCTCTCTCTCCTCTTTATTTCTGTTAAATATCACATGTCTCTATAGTTCAAGAATTTGACAGGTAGATATCCAGGAATAATTTTCCAGATATTCAAGAGAGATTTCTTGTTCTTTCATAATAGAGGACAAGTTAGTTTCAGTGATTTCTTTCAGTATGATCTCCTTGATAATTTTCTTCTCTTTTTCTTTGGCAACACTATTCACAGATTGAATTGGAGAGATGTTTCTTTAGGTCAATCGGTTTCTTTCGAATTGCTTTAAATTTTAAATCAACTCTCTTAGGATTTGATTTTCTATTACTGCTGAACTTTTAAAGATACCTACTGTTCTCTTAGAGGGCTTAGGCTGGAGGAGGGCGCTGTGTGTGTTGTTCATTTATTCCTTGTAGGTTAATTCAGTGGAACTCCCAATGGCCAGGTGACAGTCTCAACTTTCGGTTTAATAAAAAAAATATATATATATTGTTGTAGGTTTTGAAGGAAATATTACTTCCTTGAGAACAATGACCTTAAGCCAGCAGAACCTTAAGTTGCAGGGATGGGAAGCAAATATTTGTGGGTTCCTACGGTGCTGGTGAGAGGATAGATCCCCATCTCTGCACCTGCATTCCTGGACTGGGCATTCTAGCAATGGGAGAAACACCACTACATGATGGTCACTTCGATCATGGGTTTGAAGCATGCAAGCCTATAAGGCAGGTCTCCAACCTTGTACCATGTCAGCATTCCCTAGAGGCCTCTAGATGATGGGGACTTGGGAAGACCAGTGAATTCCATGGACATGAGGGCACTGCACCACTCTTTTTGCTGTAAAATTAGTTCTTGGGTCAGAAGCAATTGCTAAATTGATTATTTTCATTCAACTCCCTAATCAATCCAAGTTCATTTTAGTATATGTCATAAAGTATCATTCTAATTGCTCATTTATAGTTAATCACAGAAAATGACCTCATTTATACTCAGTCTTTATTTCCTCTTGGACATCATGTCAAAAAACAAAACAGAAAAGACAAAGGGGGTGACAGAGCAATGTGAAAAGCTCTGATTGATTTTATTATCATAAGAGCATTGGTCCTTGTTCCAATTAGTAATTCAAAATCTACTTGTTTGCCTAAAATATATTAAATAAATTAGCTAAGTAATCCTCAGAGTATTCAAAAGAAAAAACCTTAAAACAAAAAATTCTTAAAAAGAGCTTTAACTTTTTGGTATATTATGAAATGGATATTTGAGAAAGATAAAATTTTAGTACATGATTTATTGGGTAAATTGACATTGGTTATATTGATTGATTACATGTGATATAACATGGAAGATTATAGATTACATATATATTGGTTATATTAATTGGTTGTATTGATGTCAATATTTAGAATTTTTTCTTCAATTAATAAAACCCTGCTAATAGTTTACTGTGCAGCCTCCCAAGCTCTTTCATATGCATGTATATATGGATAGACACAGTTTTTTTTGTTGTTTGTCTTAAATGTAGCATCATACTGTATATATTGTCCCATAAGTTGTTTCTGAATGCATTAGAAACGTCTTTGCATGTTAATGTCTGTGGATGGATCTAACCAGATGGTTTTAGAAATTGATTTTATAAATCAAGTTGAGGAGAATTAACATTATATGTAACATTTATATAAATAATTTATAATAACATAAGGATTTAAATATACAATATTTAAGCCTTGCCATGCAGGAGTAAGACATAGTCATATCTTCTTAAATGCCCTTTAGCTAAACTTTATAGTCTCCTTCATATAAATCTTATACATTTCTATTTACCCTAAGTATTTTATAGCTTTTTTTACCATTATGAATAGGATTTTTAAAGAAAACAACTGATTATTACTATTTATTTTTGTAAAAAAAATCTGTAGCAGTAATAGTGAACATTTTTGTCTTGCTCTCTTGGTTTTAATGGATAAATGTTAAGTGTGATGTTTGCCATTATTTCTGATCAATGCCGTTTTACAAGTTGGAGAGTTTCCCTCTTTTCTTAGTTTATACAAAGTGTTGCTGGGAATGGGTGTTGAATTTTATCTAATGGTTTTTAAGGGCATCTCTTCTGGGATGATTTTTTAAATCTTTCTCTCAGGAAATTTGATTGTGAAATTCTAACACCCAACCCAATTCAATCATTATCTTTTGGATCTTTATATTGGTGTGCAATTGCCAGTTGTAAAATTGTTATATGTATTGAAGAAGATGTTTCAAATCATTTTGATAAATCTTAAGATTGGAGCTAGTTTTGTACTAGTAACACCTGATTTGTAAACTGTGCCTGCTATTTGAATTAATTCTATTGAATTGATGTATAGAAGTCAATTGAGTCTTAAAGAAGTCAAGCTTAGGATAGAAAGCATAGTAACATGGAATTAAAAGAGATTGTTTTTATGTTTCTTCCAACAAATGGTAAAGCCATTTATAAATTCATGTACAAACTAAGAACAGCCTTATGATCTTTACAGAGCATCTGCCAAAGTAAATTATAAATACCTCAGTTAAACTTTGAAATTATATTGGAAAATATCATAGTTATGCACTATGGCTGATGAAGGTGAAAAATCACTAAACATGTTTAAAACTTCTACACCAGATAGGAATAAAGTACAAGCCCCTAACTCAACACCCAGGGAGAATGGAGTGAAAGAAGTGTGTGTGGAGAATAGGTAGGGAGACTGAATAAGGTGGTCTTCAAACACTTGTCCTATACTAATGCCGACTCCTCCCCTTGTCCTCTGGCCCACAGCATCCCTCTGAGAGGGATTTCTGATGGTTTGGGGCCATGGGAATCTTGAGCTGGGCAGCCCCAGGCAGATGGTCTTCTGCAGCATTTTTCTTTCAGCCCTGGCCAGCTAGACGCCTGGCTTGACGCTCTGAGGACAAGACAGATGCAGCAGTGAAATTGTGGGGACGGTTGTTCCATAGCCTTTCTCAGTTCACCCAGAATATTTTTGGATCATGTGAGACTATGGCATCCATTTGATCGAAATCCTTTGGTAAACCTGTGAAAAACCACACTACTAAAACAAGGTGAACATTGAGCTCTTCTGCCTTATTGCAGTGTCCAATAAAATACCAAAGTCAACAAACTAGTATCAAAAAACAATTACATAAAGTGTATATTTTAAATCAAGGATGACTTTTTTGCATTTGAAAACATTTTTCTGTTCTCAAAATAAAGTTGTCTCTAAATATTTTTATACAGAAAGACCTTTCTGTTATGAAGTGATGGTGATAGTATAGTGTCTTCCTGCAGAATTTTTTATTTCAGGTAATGATCAGTACTAAAATGAAGACATATAAGTAAGTGCCGTGTGAGCTTGTAGAGAGGATCAGCCTGAGTTCAGGGGTCAGGGAAGGCAACCTCAAGGAAACGGCATATCCACTAGCTTCATTCTGGTGGGATCTATGAAATCAGTCTATTTACCACCTAAACGATGGGTATTAGAATTAAGTATTTCAAAATAGTACCCCATGAGCAGGATTTTCTCTAGTTTCCCTTCCAAGGTAGTGAATGAGGGTCCAATCCCCTAGAAGCTGGAGGCAAACATGAAAATATAATTTAGCTCTGGAAAGAGAAAGGAGTATTTGGTCTGGGATATTTCCTAGACTTGAAATACGTTCTTTCCTTCTCTCTCTCGGTGTTTTTCTCTCCTTACCTCCCTAGTTCTATCTTCTCCCTATGATTTCTCTGCGTCTTTCTACTTTTTTCTTGTTCTACCTAAGACAAGGATCTTCCAAACCATCAAGGCTAATGAATTCGGAATCTTGTAACGATAAACTCCTTTTTGGTGTAGACACTTGGTGGTGACAACTTAACTTTATCATAGAAATCTTTCCTTTGGGAGCCCAGCCACAGAAATTAGGCTGGGTAATGTTCAGAGGACAGCAGTAAGGGAAAGACAGAGGAAGTGAGATGGCTGTGCTATTTGCTTTTATTGAACCTGTCTAGAGGAATCTAATATTGTTCTCTGGTGCCAAGTTCATGACTCTCCCTGGACTGACACAGGACCACATCTCATTTCGCTGCATCCTCCATCTTACATATTTCTGAATAATAATTGCCATTTGGCCTTTTTATCCCCAGTCTTAAGTAGGCGTGAATCTACGATGCCTCCTGAATGGAAGGGAAATCGGTTTGTTCTTAAAATACTTTCACTTGTCAAACTAAAGTAATAAGCAACTCTTGGACAGATCGTTGGTTGCAAACAAAAATACCCACTCTAGCTAGTCTAAGGTCTAACTAGTCTAAGGGATTTATTAAGTTATACAGAGAGCTTGTCCTAAAGGCTAAAGTGTTGAACTCTAGGTAGAACCCCCAGAATCAAATTGCAAGACTGACCTCCCAAGAGAGCTGTTGCTTCTCTCAGGATCAAGAATCCAGTGAGAAACCACCACACAAGCTGCCAACGTGGACCACACTGTGTGGGGCTAGACCCACCCCTCGGGACGTGCCTGGATCAAAGTCTCCCATGGATACGTCTTACTGGTACATCCTGAGTCCCATGTCTGAAGCCTAGGGACCAGAGAGGCTGGGAAATTGAGCTTTATGGACTTTGGGAAGGAAGGTATGAGATATGGAGAATTATCACACTGCAGAAAGTGTTCAAAGATTTGGGGCACCTATGAAGGACTGTTCTTCCCTTTAGCTTCCTCCTCTTGGTCTCGCAACTAAAGATTTCTCTCCTTTAGGAAATTCTGGAGTCTGGGAACCCCGATGAGGAAATAATGATCTAAAAAGGGGGCATGAGTGAAGCTTTTGACATCTTAATTGTTATTCCAAATGCTTCTGGATTGGTTGCTCTGGGTCATGCTCCTTGTTATAAATACTTCTTACTGTTTTCTTATCTTTGCCAACATCTTAGGGCCAATCCAGGATCGAGGAAGGAACCTGGGTAGTATTAGACTATGGGAATACCTGGGGCTTATCACTGGTCTCTCTGAACCTATAATCTCTCAGTGTGGTTCTAGTTACCGATCTCTGCTCTCTATGATTATGTTGGGGAGCCAGGCAGAGAAGTAAGCAACAAGGCCAGTCTTGGGTTGGCCATGTGATTCGACATCAGGACTCATGAGGTCCCCCATGGATATTAGATAAGCCTAGATTTCGGGTATGGATTTCAGGGTCCCAGGGTGATAAAAAGTTAATCAGTGATCAGATACAAAAGAATAGGCACACTTGCCACATAGCAAAAGTAATTTCTTCTTGGGCAGAGGCAAGACTGAAACGAGCCATCAACAGTATTACTAAAAAAACTCCCTGTATTTGAAAGTCTTGGCTATGGGGAGCCAGGTTGGTAGAGAAACAGTGGGCTGTCTTTGGCAGAGTGGCACCGGGTGTTACAAACACACAGAGAGCTGTTGCCCAGGAAACAGTCTTAGCTTTAGACATGACCACAGGAGCTGAAGGAGACAAAGATCCAGAGAGGTGATGGCTTGAGATCTTAGTGGTCAGGCTGTCCCCGTGTGAAAAGGCAGAAGAGTACATATCTGGTTCTAACTGCTTTTCAGAATGAGACCTAGAAGAAGCAGGGGCATTTAACTGTTTTGCAGTCAGGGCTGGTGACCGGGCTCAACATGATTTAGAGAGGCAGAGGTAAAATCTCAGAGAGGAAACTGGAATCCCTACTGAAGAGGCATCTCAGGTCCTTCTGAGGATGAAAGGTGCCCTCTGAGCACTGTGGCTAGAGAGTGTAGTAAGATCATGTGGGGACCTCGAAAAGCTGAGTCCCCCCATTTCATGGATCCTGGGTGGATAACCCATGCGCGGCAGCTTCTTGAGGTTATAAAAAGGTTCCTTCCACTGTTGTACTGATCTCCCATCTGACTTAACAAAAATCGGAGGAATGTTGGCCCTTGTTCTCCTTTTCCCCCAGGTGTGGTGGGGGTGAATACCCATAGCCATATACACCCTGCACTTTGTATCAAAGCACAGAGTGGTTGGAGCATTCCCCTCTGACAAGAAAAGGCATAAAGTCCAAACCTGGGGTGACATGTTCTTTCTTGAACACAGTGCTCAGCTCTTACTGCTTTCCCTTAGGATTATCTCTCCATCAGGGATGTTAGGGTTGACGGTGGCCAGAGGGTCATTTCCTGACCTGGGAAGGCCACAGGTGGGCAACCCAAGCCAAGCAATGTCATATAGTATCGATGAGCGTGGACTGTGGAGTGAGGCTTCTTGGATGAAATCCCAGCTCTGCTCCTTACTAGGTGTGTGACCTCTCAGTGCTGCATGTTCCTTATCTGGAAAGTGTGTGTAAAACTTTTGTAACAGTCTCTGGCTCATAGCACCTGTTACACAAGTGTTGGTGTGTAGATACTGGGATAAAGTATTCATTCAATAATAATTTATTGAACATTGACTATGTGTCAGGCACTTTTATGCTGGGAATAAAGCAGTGAACAAGACAGGTATGTGCTCATATGATGCTTGCATTCTAAAAGGGAGGCGGTTAGTAAGCAAATAAATAACATATTTGGCAATGATAAGTGCTATGAAGACTATAAAACAGGGGGAATGATTGAGAGAGACTAAGATAGAAGCAGGCTTAGATATACAGGGAACAAATGATCAGTTACCAGATATGGGAGATGTTGGGGGGGATGGGTGAAATAGGTGGAGGGGATTGAGAGGTATAAACTTCCAGTTATAAAAAAAAATGAGTCATGGGGATGTAATGTACAGCAAAGGGTATATAGTCAATAATACTGTAATAACTTTGTGTGGTGACAGATGGTAACTAGACTTATTGTGAGGACTTTCATAATATATAAAATATCAAACCCTATCATATAAACCTGAAACTAAAAGGATCTTGTATGTCAATTATACTTCAATAAAAAAAAATGACCAAAAGGTACATGTTTGGGGAACAAAAAGGACATGCTTGGGGAATACGTTTGGAGTACAGAGAATTAACAGAGAGTGGTATGACATGAGATAAGAGATGTAGGCAGGAGACAGTAAAAGGACCTTAAGAATTTTAGAATTTTAAATATTTTCAGAGTAGTGTTCATAACCACTAGTAAATAGTAAGTGGATAACTGACATGATTTGAACTATGCTTTTTAAAAATTGTTTATTTATTTATTTTTAGATGGGGGCAGGGGACAGGGAACGGGGGCAGAAGGAGAAAGAGAATCTCAAGCACAGTCCACATGAAGCATGGAGCCGACATGTGGTTCAGTTTCATGACCTTGATATCACAACCTTAGCCAAAACCAAGAGTCAGAGACTTACTAACTTTGCCACCCAGGTGCCCCTGATTTATGCTTTTATAAAAGCATTCTGTCTGCCACGTAGAGCATGGATTGTACAGGAGGGGCAATCGTGGAAGCAAGGAGACCATTGAGGTAATCAGTAAGAGATCATGGCGGCTCATACAAGGGGAAAGTAGGGAGAGGTAGAAATTGGACAGATTCATTTTGGAGGAAAAGTTGACAGAACTTGCTGACAGATCAGATATAGGCGTTGAGTGGGGGAAAGAAAGGACTCATGTTAGGTCTTTCCCTTGAGCTTCTGTGTGAATATTGATTTTTTTTATTGGTATGGGGGAACTGAAAGAGAAACAGGTTATAGATGAAAACTATTTTGGATATATTATGATTAATATGAGTATTAAGTATTAATTGGAGAGGTCAGGTGTGAAGGTGGGAGTATGAGAATGGAGCTTGGGGGAGCGTCAGGGTTGGAAATATAAATACAGATGTTCTCTGCATATAATTGAAATGGAAAGGCGTGAGACCCAACAAGAGCACCTGGAAAGAAGGTGTAAATAGAGAAGAGAAAGGGCCTAAAACTGAGCCTTGGGACTCATCAACATTCACAGTTTGAACCAAAGAGGAGGAGCCAGCAAAGGAGATTGAGAAGGAGTACCCGGCCCATGTGAATGAGTATAATATCATGGTTCTTTGTAAACATAGAAGTCAAAAGAAGGAAGTATTTTAGAAAGTAGGAAGTAATCAAGTGCATTGAAAGGTCAAATATTATTGAAAAGGTAAATTAGGTGAGGACTGAAAAGTGCCACTTGGATTTGGCAACATGGAGGATGCTGGGAGCTTGACAAGACTAGCTTCTGTGGTGGGGGAAGGACAGAGCTGGATTACAAATGAGGTAAGGAGAAGTTGGGAAATGGGTACTGTTTTCTGTGGATGGCTCTTTCCTCACCTTGAGAGTAGTAAGGAAAGAAGGCTTTGACTTTAGACCTACCCTAGCCCACCTCAGCTCAGCAAGGGACTGCATCATGGTTTGGGATAAAGCTTCGTAGTGATTTGGAGGCACACTGTCCCCTTCCACACTTTAAATTTGAAGAAACTTTGGGGGGACTGGCCACGGGGGCAAGGGCAGGATAATTGGTCTGTTTTTCTCTCTATTCACTGAGAAACCCAATCTATGATTATCTTTAATACCAATAAGAAAACATTAGAATATTAATTTCATAAATCGCCACTTCATTTTTTGGAGTCTATGTGTCTAATGCTAATGACCCTTTAACTTCAATCCCAGCTTTTGAAAGTCTTTTAATCTCATTAATGATATGCTTAAACAAATTAAACAACATGACTAACAACATGGCCTAGTCACTGACTGATTCCAACAGGAAATTTCTCTTTAGGAAAGTTCATTCTGAAGGTACATTCATCTGATGTCTAGTCATAGATAGGGTGTTTTTCAGACTGTGAGGCAAGAATATCATATTCTAATAATAGGCCAGTTGAACCTGAGATTGCTTATTCACTTTGATTTTTTTAATCAAAGCTGTGCTTAAAAAAATGAAATTGTAAGAACCTTGTGTTTGAAATAGGTTTCCAACCTCATCCTCCACCTGCTCTCCAAAGGGTAAAGCCTGTCCCAGCTTGAATTTCTTACTCCACCCTGGAGGAAACTGTTAATTTTTAGATCTTTCAAGATGCCAGACTGGTTAGTCAGATGATTTCTAAGCCTGTTCAACATGGCTCCCTCCCCCTTTCAATCATCATTCCTGTGATTCTCCACTCCTTCAGCCTCTATTTAAAAAAAAATTCGAAAAGGGAAGTAGATATTGTAAAATGGTACTTGTGCTCCCTAGTTTTGAAGACATAATATCAGGGTATTCAAGATGGAAGATAGTAAGTTGTTAAAATCAAAACTCAGTTGTCTGCTAGGAGTTATAAGGATTAATTAATCAATCAAATGATGTGCTCCCTGCTTGCTATTATTATTATGTTAAAGATGTGAACATGGAAAGTCTTTGCTGCTGTTCTAAGCCCTTCATAATCCATTATCTGTTCGCTTTTTCAGTCTCATCTCATATTCACCACCTCGTGCTGTAGTTAACAATAATATCACCATTCTTTTCAGAACTCGAAAGAACTAGCAAAGCTCCCTTGTACCTCTTGACTTTTATAAAGAATTCATTTTTTCCCCCTAGGACTGCTTTCCTTCCTCCCAGCCCCTCCCTACCCAAGGTGGTCTAGCTAATTCATGAGAGTTAAGTCCCACTGCAGATGTCACTTCCTCCAGGAAGCCTCCCTTAATGACCCTAGTTCCTTTGAGGCATCACTTCTACGTGCTCTGGTAATCCCGACATCTTGGCACTTACCAGACTCTTTTATAAAGGTACAGATGTCTCCCTGGTCCCAAGACTCAAGGGTAGTAAGTGCCTAACACATATACATTGAATGAATGAATGAACTGAACAACTATGACTTTGTGAGTAAATACATTTTAAAAATATTTTCCTGTAGCACATTCAAAAACATTAAAATAATAAATATGGTATTAAATGAACTACTACTTTAACAGTTTTTTGTAAAGTTCTAAAAGTTCCACACCTTGTGACCAGAGACCCTTAGCTAATGAAAACTGTTTAACGTGATTCCTGAACAAGCCTATGTTAATGAGTTGCACAGGGTTGGTGTCCAAGAAACTCTTACTGGCGGAGAAATTAAAACGTAAGGTATTGACACACTTTCTTGGTGACACAAAAAGCAGAGGTATCATTCGATGATTTCCACATCAAAGTTAGTGGCCCTATGATATCCTCTCTGACTTGTTACAGGGGACCCCCCCCATGAAGACTAAATGCAAACAGCTCCACTCCCCAAGTGCTCCCCCCATCCTCTTTGGCCACCATCCTTGTGATCCACAGACTGCCACCAGCCTGACTAAGAGCACTCCTGTGAGTGTCCATAGGAGCGGGACTATGTGGGGGAGAAGCAAGACTGGACAGACAAAATGGCATGCACTTCACTCTGGGCTTGGGTACAACAGCGACCCACTTGTGACAGGCGTGAGGCCGCGCCAGCTGGGTCAGGAAGGAATCTTGAGGTCCTGTCCCATTCTCTGCTTGTGGTCCTCCAGGTCCCTAGCTGGGCTAATAAAGCTATAGTAGGAAAGGTGGAGGAGAGGAAGGGGCTCGTAGGTAGACTGGCCCAGGCCCCTGACTGGGTGGGAAGGTGGTAGAGTCAGAAGCAGAGTCCAAGGAAAGCAAACAAAGGAAACTATCCAGGAAAGTGAGCATCATTGCCAGAGTCTGGGAAAAGGGACGACCAAGAATGGCCTCAGCCAGTCTACAACCTTTTTACTGAGGGCGGTTGCTGTATCCTGGGGTAAAAGGAAAGAAAACACACTTTAGACCTAGATGCTAGTCAGGTCATAACAACAGTTAACCTGTAAGGTGTGTTTCTCTTCCTTGGCTCCTTCATTCTTGGCTCTGAAGAAACGGAGTTCTGTAAGCCTTATTCCTCCACCTGTGCATCAGACCTCTCCCCAGGGATTAGTCTCTCTTTGGCATCAGTCATGTCCCCCTCGCCCAGTGTCATGTTTCCCTCTGCTAGTTCCCTCCCACTTGCCTAAACACACATTTGCTTCCCTTTGCTATGAAACAACACTAACTTCTCCCCCTCCCCCAACAAAAGTCTTGAAGTGTATGTGGTCCATTTTTCTTATTGGCCTCTTGATTTCCTGATTCTTCTTCCACCTCTTCGATGGGACTCTTACGTGGTGAGAACTCCACGCAAGCTGGCTCTCTCTCTCTCTCTCACAAATTCTGTGGCCACAGGCAAATTGCTTAATCCCTGAACCTTATTCTCCTCATCTGTAAAGTGTGGATAATAATAATTATCTCATAGGGTTATTGTGCTTATTAAAACCAAAGTGTCACTTATCCAAAAAAGAGTTTTAAAAACCTGTGATGTTGGGGCACCTAGGTGGCTCAGTTGTTAAGTGTCTGCCTTCGGCTCAGGTCATGATCCTGGAGTCCTGGGATCGAGCCCCGCATCGGGCTCCCTGCTCATGGATGCCTGCTTCTCCCTCTCCTACTCCCTCTGCTTGTATTCCCTCCCTTGCTTGTCTCTCTCTGTCAAATAAATAAATAAAATCTTAAAAAAAACATACAAACAACCAAAAAAAAACCCCCAAAACCTGTGATGTTGAAGCTTTTAAAAAAATGGTTGGTTTTCTATTTCCAGTAGCTGCTAGTTTCAAAGACTATATGACATCCCCAATGAGGGGATGAGGGGTGATGGTCCTTGTCTAATTTGTGGGACATGAAAGTCATATTCCCCTCATTTATTTTCCTTTTCAGTTATGTTTGTAAAAAGAAATACATACATTATGCCAGACATTTTTAGTACAGTATTTCACTTATCCCTCACACAGTAGTGCTGAGAAATTGGTATCGTTATGCTGATTTTACAGTGGAGGAAATGACTTGCCTAAGGTCTCAAGGAATAAGTAGAAGAGCAAGAGTTTGAGCCCAGTTCTCTTTCACAGCAAATCCTGTGTGCTTTCCACTCAATGTTAGTGTTCCTCAACGACAAGGTGCCAAACCTCACTCTTCCTGCCTTCATCGCTTCCTTGCATAGTTTTCCGAAAGAAAATACTCTTAACCCGCTCTGAGAAAACCACTATAAAAACATTAGTCCCTTAATCTGGGATAGTTTTATTCAAATTCACTGCCCCTATCACCCAGTGCTGAAGGCTACCCCTGACCACTGGCTCCTGTTGCCCTCTCTGGCCTCTTGGCCCCTGCTCCCATCTCCTGAGGACCACTGAACTGGGTGCTGGGCCACCTGGTCGGAGCTCCCTTCATGTCCCTTGTCCCAGTTCCCAGCATTTTGCTTTGGCTCGATTCCTGCCACTTAGTTCTTGACAGCTCTCTTCCTGGGATCTAAAACTCTGACCTTGAATCTAAAGTGGCTGGACACCTGCTACCACCCAGATGAAGACCATTGACTGTATTCTCAGGGATCACAAAAGCCCCATCCTTGGCTCTGCTCACTTGGTGGGAACCTCACAATTCGCCAGTTTGAATCACAATGACATTTGTCACATTTCATTTTAACCCTAGACCCAATTCTTCACCCTCATCTGGCCTAGAAGACGTAGCCCTAGGCCCCGATTATTTTCACTTTTCCTCTGCCTTATTCCCCAGTCCCTATATATCTTTTTATGCATTTAGGGATTTATATTTCCCTAAATATGTTGATTTTTATTCATTTATTTATGATCAATTGTTCATAATTTTCTCTCAAAAGCAATAAATACTTATTGTGGGAAGATAAGAAAATCAAAGAATGTGACAATTCTACCAGACATCAAACAAAGCAAGAAAGGATAACTACATGAGATTACAGAATCCACCCACCCACCAATAATCACTACCCACTTTGAGGTATATCCTGCCAAACTTCTTAATAAATTGTTACACAATGTTTATATGTTTTACATGTTGTGTTTTAAAACCTGCCTTTTCCCTTAATTGTATTTTTAGTACTCTTATATTCACAGTCAACAAATGTTTGATTTTTTAAGTGTTTTTCTCTTGAAATTGTGTGGGATGAGGGCAGAAGAGTGAGATAAGATCATTTGTAGAATTCGTACACCTAAGTTGTGGTCTGTCATAAGTAGAAAACACCTGCAGCACCCTGCTATATGAAAAACCACGAAGGGTCTCTTTATCAAGGCAGCAGGGATAACGGCCAACATGAGCCACAGAGAGTTGGGTTTGCTATCACTCTTCTTTTTGTATGCCCCACATTACTTTGATAAAGTGGAACAAAGGCTGTGATTTCTATTTCCTGCTTCAGGTAGGTACATTATTACTAAGATGTAATCTGTTTGTAAACTTGCTTCAAGTACAAACCTTAAGTAGAGAATCTTTTTCAGATGATTTCTATGGGAGGTTTTGTTAGACTCCAATATGCTCCATAAAAGATCTAGCTGGGGCAGTGAGATGCTGCAGCCCTGTGCTTCTTCAGTGTGAAGAAGACTCTTTGCCCACATTTTAGCTGGCTGGATTCTCCCTGGATGCTAACTCATGTTCTCCATGGATGCTAACTCATGTGCTGGGTCAGAGAGAAGGAGTATCCCTCTATGAGTATAATGTAACCTGAGAATGAGCCTCTAGTTGCCCAGAAACACAACACTGTAATGTACTGAGATATACCATTGTGGTAGACTAGATGTTCCAAAGAGGACTGCATGAGTAGATACATCTCATCCCAAATGTTCCTCTTAAAATGTTTTGGATACTCCTCCCACTGATGAGTTTGAGGTCCATATGTTCCATATCCTTGAAACTGGGCAGGGTTTTGTGAAAACTCCATTCAGTTCACTTGGTGAAAGTGATACTGTATGATTTCTGAGGAGAGTTCATAATAGAATGCAGCACACATCTGGCTTGCTTTTTCTTGACATACACCTTAGGAGCCCTGATCCTATGTATATAAGAAGTCAATCCAGACATCCAGAAGCCACCATGCTGAGAAGAGTCATGGAGAAGACTCTTAGAAATGCAGAGAGACCTAGGGAGCTCCTTCATCTGCTTGAGCCTTCCAGCATCCACTGCCAGACATGTAAGTAAGCCAGGAAAACTTGGAGGTCCCTGAGTCAAATGTAATACCTCACAGAGGATGCACAACCATCATGGAAAACAAGTCCCATTGAAGAGAAGCTCACAGTAAAACACTAGAAAACGCACAAGGAAACATGCCACCACAGTTCCAACTTAGCTAGTGCAACAAATGGCAGAATTAACACCCTGTTAATTATAGATCTTAGAACAATTTTTAAATTAAATTTTTAATTTTAATTCTAGTATAGTTAACATACAGTGTTCTGTTAGTTTCAGGTGTACAATATAGTGATTCAATAATTCTATACATTACTCAGTGCACATCATGGTAAGTGTGCTATAGTAGAGCAATTTGAAGGAGTTTTAAATAAATGTGTTTAAAATATTCAAAGGGATAAAGGAAAGAATAGACTCGAGGACAAAAGTAAGATATTACGAAAAAAAGAGCAGGTAGATTTTAAAAGAAAAGAAAGGAAGATTTTAGAAATGTAAATTAATTAAAATTCAATGTCCATATTAAAGAGTATATAATAGAGCTGCAAAGAGAATCTGAGAGAGAGAATCAAAGGGATCTGAGAAAATTACCCAAGAGCAGCACAGAGCAAAAGAGCAGAAAAATGGAAGAAAAATTAAGACACGAGAAAAAGAGAAACTCAAACTCTTACCGAGTAGGAGTTCCAGAAACATAAAATAGAGAAAAAAAAAGCTTGGGGTGGGAGTGGGGGGGGGGGAGAACGGTTGAAGTACCTAAGGGCTTAAAATTGTCCAAAACTAAAGAAGGACCTGAGTGTTCAGGCTGAAGATGCATATTGAGTCCTGAACAAGCTATTTAAAAAACAAAATCTACCCAGACACAAATCACTAATGTAAACATCAACTGGGGAAAAAAAAAAAAGAAAGAAAAAAGCTACTATGGTGAAAAAAGAATCTACAAAGGAATAATAATGAGACTGACCAGACTTCTGTCACCAAACAAAAGATGCTGGAAGGTAATGAAACAGTAACATCAAGATGGTGGAGTCAATAGTCGTCAACTTAGAATTTCTTAGCTGATGAAATTCTGATTCAAGAATGTGAGAGAAAATAAAATGAGAGTGAGAGACGAAACAGAATTTTACTCACAGATATGATGAAGAAAAATACTGAAGAATATACTTCACCCAAGAAATAAATTTAGCCCAGAAGGAAAGGATGGGATACAAAAAGCAAATAGTAAGAAAAAACACTGATAAATTATGTTGGGAAAATTGATTAAATAATTATAAAAGTAGTAATGGTGATGACTAATTTAGTGAAGAACTAAAAAATACATGGGGAATTAAAAAATACTAGATAGGATGAATCGAATACTACATCAAAAACTAATGATGTATATTATACAGTGGCTAACTGAACATAATTTAAAAAAAAAAGAAAGAAATATACAAGACCTAAAAAAAATACTAGATAGTAATACATAGTTTATAGGAAAGGAATTGCTAGCTAAGGCGTTTTATTTATTTTTGTTTAAGATCATCTTTAAAGGAAGGGGTTGAAGATATTGATGGAATCTTGGATGATAAGTATAAATGTTAATATTTTAAGGGTAACAACTGAGAATTGAAATAAAAGGTAAAAATTCCAAAACAGTAGGAATCCTTAGAGAAAGAGAGTAAATGAAAGAAAATTCAATTAATGGAATAGAAGGCAAGAGAGAGGCAAAAAAGAAGCAAAGAAAAAGAAAGTAAAGTGAATAAGAAATGAGAAGGTGGTAATAAATCAAAAGACGGAATTCCTGGTGTAACAGAGAATGCTAGTTTTCACAAATATTTGTTTTCTGTCCTCCACAGTAATAGAGTTGTGGTTGGAACATGGTTGCCCCGCTAATGGCTTCATTTTCCTGCTTCTTTGCCACTGGTGTGACCATGTAACTAAGTTCTGGCCAATGCCACATGAGCAGATGAGAAACGTGTCACTTCTGGATCTAGGCTTAAGAATTGAGGCTTGCGCTCCTCTATACTCTTTCCTTCCTTCCTTGAGCTAGAACTCCCCTAACCAGCTTCTCCCAGGTAGATAAAGGCAATGCCCTAGGGGATGGAATAGCAATATGGAGCAAAGAGGCCGCCCTAACAACCTGGACCACTTATCCTATGACTGTTTCAGGAGAGAGAAATAAACATTGTGTTTGGGAGAGGAAGGATCTCTTACAGTCACCTTTTACCCTAACTGATAAACATGATAAATGAAAACTGATTAAAATAGAAGACTAAAAGGCGGATTCTCAGAATGAGTAAATACTACCAAAATTCAGCTGTTATTTACAAGACACACTTAAAACATAATGACTCAGAATGGTTGGAAATAAAGAGATGAAAAGATATATACCAGGCAACCACTAACAAAAAGAAAGCTATGGTAGCAGGCAAAATAAGCTTTAAGGTGAAAAAACAATGGACAGATAAACATGTAGTGGAATTACCTAGGCAACTGGATTATAGTCCTGGCTTTGTGATTTATACATTGGCATCTTGGGCAAATTGCTTTATTCTTACCTGATTTCAATTTCCATCACTATAAAAGATGATAATATTTTATTTGCAGAATCATGAGAATTAAATGAGATAGTACACAGGAAACTGGTTTTGTATAGCCATAAAAGTATGGTAACTCAAATTTTATCACATAATTAATTCATTCAACCTTTACTGACCACCTATGATACATCAGAAACTGTACTGAGAACTGGGAAAATGGAGATAAGTCAGTCATAACACTTGTCATCAGGGATACTATATGTAAAAAAATGAGTTTAATAAAGCCTTCCAAGGCATTGTGATGGGTGGGGTAAGGGGGTGTACATTTCTTCTAAGGGGAAGTGAGTGACCAATTCTAACCTGCAACAGGGTCAAAAGATTTCATAACGAAGTGACTCTTAGATTGAATCCTGAAAGATGAGCGGGTGTTTGGACAGGCTGAGTAAGAGGAAAGGCATCCCATGAGACAGCACAGCATAAAATCAAGTGGCCTTACCGGGAACTGCATGTGAGGAGCTCAGAGTTGTTTGATGAGATTGGAGAAATAGATACTGTTTAAGATACTGGGACTTCATCCTCCAGGTAATGGGGAGCTATAAGAAGGACTTACTCAGGGAATGACTCACTCCATTTTGTATTTTAGAAGGCTTACTTTGGCCACAATGTGAGAGATGGCAGTGGGGGAGGTCCCACCAGCTTTGAGACAGTAAGACTAATAAGGAAAGAAATGCTATATTTCTGGACCTTGAAACAAAGGACCTGAAACCAAGCAAGAACAGTGAAATGGAGGGAGGGTGATAGTCAGGAACGTTCTGGTGTGTGGAGGGGGCCAATGGGAGAGAGAAGAAAGAAACCTGGGACAATTTTCAGATTTCTCCTTTGGGTGACTAGGTGGATTATGAAGACTTTTACTGAGAGCATGAGACAAGAGAGAAAAGCCAGCTGGCAGGAAAATTACCTTCTGTTTTAATCAAGCTGTTGAAGGCCCATGAGGCATCAGGGTAGAAATTTCTGGTAAGAAATCGGCTTTACAGAACTGGAGATCTGGGGTAGGGATGGCCATTTATGAGTTATCAGCACATGGTTGGTAGCTGAAGTCATTCAGGGATGGGTGTGCATAGACCAGGCAGCATTAGAAACAGAGCAAGGGTCAGTTATTTAGGCACTCCAAATTGTAGAGGTGGCAAGAGGGCTGAACAAGAAACGGCTAGAGAACTTGGAGACTTTGGAGACCAAAGTGTCAAAGGGGCCAGTGTCAAAGGGGGACTTTCCCAAGGACAAAAGTCAGGTCTCCAGTGACAAGTGCTGCAGATGGGTTAAATAAGAAGAGAACTGAAAATAACAACAACAATCCATTGTTTATGGCATTTAAAAAGCCACACATTGCCTTCATCAGAGTCGCCTTGGTGAAAGTCCGTCTGCAAGGAAGAATGAGTAGTAGATTAAGAAGTGTATGTGAGAATAATGAGAACGGGCCTTTAGCTCCCAAAAACCTTAGCTGGGAGGAGGTGGGGACTGGAGGCAGACTGGATCAAGTAAGTGTTCTTAATTTTTCAGTTTGTTTTTAAACGTGTGAATGTGTTTGACATGATTAAGAGCCGTGGGAAGATGCTGAGAGAAGGAGCCTGGAAGTCCAGAAGAGGGAATAACCCGTGAAAAGCCATTCTTGCCTTGGAACTAGATGGAAACCGATTTCCACGCCAGAAAGATGATCGGAAACGCCATTTGTAACGTTGTTTTCAAAGGGCTGGAGGAGGTGACTTGCCATTTATTGAGCACTCACTGGGAACCAGTCCCTTTCTCCAATTTGAATGTACTGCTGGAATTGGAAGGCAGATCGACTCCGTGGCCGGATTTCTTTCCACGAAACCGTTAATCATTAAAACTGAATAAAAGCAGCACTCTCCCAAGCGCAAACCCTCCCGCAGATGCTAAGCCATCTGCAATCTTTTCTAACACCACAAAGAACACGGCACAGCCGGTTCGCGAGCGGCTCTGGAGTGCAGTTACCTCCCTTGCTGGGTGGAAGTCGGTAACTGTCCAGTGTGGTTTCCTCCGAGCCTCAGCGGCAGCCAGCGTTCGGAGGGAGGCGGGCGCGGGCTGCAGGCGCCGGGAGCGGGAGCGAGGGAGAGGGGCGCCGGGAGACGTCTCCCGGGACTCTCAGCCACCGCCGCTCGGGCGGCCAGCGCGTCGACCGGCCCAGCCCGGGCTTT
>LNAC01000288.1:2716327-2729419 GCA_002007465.1 Ailurus styani
AGCACGTGCGCCCCGCGCCCGGCGCCCGCAGCCCGGCCTGGGAGGAACCGGTGGGTACAGCGCCCGCGCCCACCCCCTCCCACTTCTCCTCTGCTCCCCCCGCCCGGGCCGGGTTCCGTTCAGGAAATGGCCCGGGATGAGGTTCCCAGCTGCTTCCCAGCCGGGGCAGCGCTTCCTCCGCCGCCCGGGCTCCTCCTCGCGCGCCGCCCGGAGCGCCTTTGTCCGGCCAGCCGAGGCTCTGCCCGAGGGGCCGCTGGCGCACCGCTGACGACGGCCCTCGGAGGACCGTTTCCGTTGCTTCATCGACTCCTCAACTTTTGACTTGATTTTAGAGCACGGGGGGTAGGAGGAGGGAGAGGAGAACCCCAGACTCTGGGGGCAGCGTGCGGGCTCAGAGGAGACCGCGCTTCCCTGCCGGGACCGCGCCCTGGCCGGCACCTGGGCGCGCAGGTTCCCAAGGACCGCGGCGAGCGCTGGCTGCCGGCGGCCCCGAACCGGGAGCCACGCCTCCTGCTCGCCGCTGCGGCCCCGGCTTCCCCAGGGTTCCAGGGGGTTTGCCCGGGATGAAGCGGGGAGCTAACCTCGATCTCGTGCACATGGCACCCAGAGGTTGGGTCATTTTCGGGACCGAGAGGAGCGTGTGCGTGGGTTTTGTGTGTGTGAGGATAAGGAGGAAGAGCTCGGGGGGCTTTGGATTTGTTCCCTCAAACTCCTCCAACTTCCTTCTCTCTTCCAACTCAGACAGTCAGAACCATCTCACATCCCTCCAGGGATTCTACCCCGGAATCCCCGTCTCACTCAGAGCTCTGTAATCCTGTGTGGGCTGCCGTTTCCCTGGCGTCGAATTTTGGCTCTCCACGCCCTGCCTCGATGTTTGCTCCTCCGTCTTGGTTGAAATTCTTGAACCTGTCTGGAAACCCTCGTCTGAAATTTCTGGCCTCACCCGTGTTCTGTTCAACGTGTTCGGATGCTCTTTTCCCAGGGACTCTGTGTGTCTGCTCAGGCTGGCCCCCTGCCTGTTAAGAGTTTCTAGGTCAGGTGCCAGGCTTGGTTCTCCTTCTTCTTTTCTAGTAGGTACACTCTCAGCTCCTTTGCCCAAATGCATTTCTCTGCCTCTTGTTTCCCGACCTTTCAGAAGTGTCCTTGGACTCTGATCCATCTGTATCTGCAGCTGTCTTTGCTTTTGTAAATTTGAACATGTTGTTAGGTTGCCCATCTGCTCATATTTCTTCTATTGTGGTTATCACTGGGGATTAAATTGTTCTTGAAACTAAAACTACAATTCCGTTTTGAAGCTTAACTCAAAGATCACTGAGAACTAAATTCACTGACCTGGTTTTGTTACTTTTTTTTACTTTTAAACTTTCCTATATGAAGTTCCTTTTGAACCCAGATGCTTTAAGCCAACACCAATCACAGTGAAAAATGCCCTGTTACATGTATTTTACTTTAGGGGACCCATGGCAGAACTACTTCATGCCTAGAAAAATAGAGAAAAAGTTTAGTGTTGCTTTAATTCAAGTGGCAAAAATGAAAGTGCTCGTTTATTTGCCTTTAAAACTAGAACCCTAACAGAAATGTGTGAATCAACTGTGACACTTTATCCAGACTGCAGAACTCTTCTTAAAAAATTGGGTTTATTTTCTTTAAGACACCGAAGGCCTTTTTATTCCCCCAACAGATATATTGTCCGGCACCTACTGTGTTCCAGGACTTTTAACACAGACACAAATCCTTACATCCTCACAGAGCATACATTCTTAACAGACTGTCTTGTTTCTTATATGTTAGGAGTTGACATTCAGACAGTTACAAAAAAAAGTCTTCAGAGAGCTCACGTATGTGGCACAAAATGATACTTTGACAAAGTGATTTTATTTGAAAAACTGTGGTCATATGGGTATGACCACAAAGTCTAAGAATTCTCATTTAAGTTCCTTAAAAAAAATGTTACCCAAGTTACTGAAAAGTGGCATATACAAAAAACAGGGTGATAAATTAGGGGGGAAAAGAATGCCTAGATGTTAATTATTTCAGACCTTTGGGTCGAAGGGAGGAAATACCAGCTTAGTCTAAACATGTTTTGAAACGACACAAAATTCATCAAAATCAGGGATTCTTGAACTTATCTTGGGTCAACTATCCCTTTAAGAGTCTAACCAAAGCTATAGCATCTCTCCCCACAATGTTTCTGTGCACCATGCATATAAGAATAATAATAAAATTTCAGGTGGATCAGAATTCCTGAAACCCAGTCTATGGACCCTCAAAGACCTTGGGCTAAGGAACATTTGCTTTGACTAGGAGTCCATTTTGCAGTTATTAAATATCTGCTGTCTGATTTCAAATATTGGCATCTTTAATATTTTACCATGAAACTATACTCATTTATATTTGTAATAAGAATATTTAATATTGAATAGGAAATATTCACATTTCACAGACCCTGAATTATTCCTTATTGTGTATAATGACAAACCTATATGGATTTACTCTCTTTGTTCTTTTTTGATGAAACCTAAAACATGATGATACAATTCTACATAGAACTGTTCAGACAGATGAGTAAACATAATTTCAGGAGTTGATGCTGAATAAGAATAAAGAGAACAGAACTTCTGGCTTGCAATGTACCCATGTCTGGAGCTGAGAGTCAGTTACTGGGCTTCATGACATTCTTTGTATTTGGAGATAAAATGAAGTTATTTAGTTAAGTGAGGGCATTTAAATAAACAGTTAGCCTTATCATTACTCCAGCTGGGCATTAGGCCTAAAAGAAGATAAATGTTAGCATTCAGGTTTCTGTGTATTTTCTTTAATGCTAGCTTTGGGATGTAATCAAATCAGTGGAAATAGAGGTATTACCTAAATTTCTAATCAATATAAAAATATTGTGGTGGGTGGGATGATATTTAGCCAAACAAACTTTACACATAGATGATATCCTGGGGTGGGGGTGGGGAGATGGGTAGCTTGAATTCCAGCCAAAACTCAGAAGTTGTGGGAATATTTATAAGGCAGACCTCAGACAGTGACACTTAGATATTAGGATACATTTTACTTACTAAAGTTTGTTTTTTATTTCCATATGGTTTTTGTCTACTTGGCTCTGATGGAATGATTCAAAACTAATGGAAAATTAGCAAAGGAAGAGTTTCAAAGGAAAAAGGGCCAAAATATAAATGAGAGGTTATAAGCATATTTGTGCATTAGGTCTAGATGACAAAAGGTTTTTGCCTCAGGTGCAGGGATGCCCATAGGTACATGTAGTTGCTATCATGATGAATCTAAAGTCTTTTTTCCATTTGGGTAACAGCCAAGAAAATTTTAATGGAGTAAAGTTTTGAATGTTAAATTTCAACTATATAACATAGTATATTATGGAAGTAGTTACAAACTTTGAATGAAAGCAGGCCTGCAGTGTTCTTTGCATGGTTCCCATTAATTAGGAGTATGAGTCCTAGAGTGTTACTGTTTGAAAGTCCAACTTGGGTTCTTCAGTACATAAGTGTAGAGTTCTACGTATTTGTGATATAGTGTTTAAAGGTCGCAAATGGATATGAAGCCTCTTTTTGTTACAGGTAATGATCAATAATAAGGCTATAAGTTAAAATATCTATCAGTGAGAATATGCTAATATTCACAAAGTTGGTATAGAATGAGAATTGGCTGTGATTTATACAACTTCAGTGTAATAATTTTTCTTTTTTTGAATAGGGCAGGAAGCCCTATAAAGTAGAAACCTAATTTAGTGGTAGTTTCTATTTCCATTTCATCCCAAATGCTGTGTCTAGATGGCTTATGTCCAATTTTTTAATAGTGTGTTTGTGATATGTTATGTACCAAACAAAGATTTCAAAGTAACAGTAATAAAAGAAATACGTAAGACACATTATTTGAAAATCTAAAAACACCAAGTAAGGAAAAAGTCAAGGGAATCTTATAAATTGAAGAAATAATGTAATACGCCACATATTTGAAATTTGTTTCAGTTGCCATTCTGAGCTACATTAAAATTGTTGAAAATATGGCGCTCTTGACATTGCTACTGTATTTTTAGCGGAATTGAAGTGCATTGCAGGTATATGATATACAGATTGGATATTCATTCTGGAAACTTCTAGTTTACGGATAAGAACTGAGAAGAATCTAATGGTTTGGGTGACTTACATTAGGTATTACTTGAAACAATCTCTTCAGAAGAGATAATTGAAGAAAAGAGGGTTTTCATGAACTGCGTCTTGTGGGAAATGAAGTGACATTCCTTCATTTGCCTACACACTATTTTCACTCCGAGCATTCTATGTGCTAGGGAAACTGTAGAGCAGGGATAATTTATTTAGCATGAGTAGGCTAGGACTGGCTATGCTTTCAAAGTCACAACCAAGTTTTAGAACTCGTTACAGGAGTCTTTGAAGAGCAGGTACAACTGAGGTTAAGTTTTTATGGAGTAATAAATACCTTCACTTTGAGGTATTAATTGCCCAGCTCTTGCACATGAAACTCTTTTAAGGTATCTTTAAGCAATCAGTGTCTGAATCAGAATGAGAAATATATTTAGCCCTCTTCTTCAGATCACAGGACGGCATGGGTGTTCAACGGTGTGTTTCAGTTTAATCATTCTGCCTGGACCCAGGAATATGTTACTCTATAAAACTTGAAAGCCTAAAGTATGAATACAAACATAATAATTGACAAACTAACTTTTGTTATATGGTGTGCTGAAGTGAATAGAATATTACAAAAGTAATCACCTGATTTTGACTGGCCTTAGCTCAAGATCTGGGGCCTCACTTTCATTAAAGGAGGGGTCTGAACTAGGTTTGTTCTTTCAGAAGGCCCTTTGCTAGGTGTTCTTGTCTACATTGACAAACCGTCCGATTTATCAGTGGCCAGTTAGGTTGGGCTGAAGGCCATTATTTTGGTTATTTTTCTCTTAAAGAATTCCCTTCACAGCAATATGTTCTGTGTAGATCTAGAATTGCATATTTACAAAACCATAAGGGGTCTTAAAGTTATTTTGCCTAGCTCCTTCCCCTCCGAAAGAAGACAACAGAAAAGCTGGAGAAGTAGCTTCCATCAGTTAGTATTTCAAGGCAGCAATCTCCTGTCTTTGAAGATTCAAGCCATTACATTTTACATTTTAATCAGCAACGTGGATATATAGTATTGGGATTGAATATTGTTTCTTATAACCTCTTAGAACTGTTAGTTTTGACATAGCAATCAAATTAGTGTTGGGAGTAAGATTACAGCTAAAAAGAAACAAAATTCCAATAGAATACGAGTTTGGAGGACCCTTAAAGTTCATGTCAACTGAAAAACTAGGAATGGGTACTGAAGGACATGAACACGCTGAAGAGATTAAATGCTTTACTGAAGTGTGAAGAGTCTCCACAGTCTGGCGGGGACTTTTTGCCCTACTTAAAAATACAGCTAAGTTTAGAGTTCTCTGTGGATGACAAGAGGAATCTGTCATTTTAGCATCTTCTCCCCCAAGCCCTCCCACACCTACGAGGGTTCTCTGACGCTGAGCCTGCACGTCCCGCCTCGAGCCTGCTATTCCCAAGTGCCCGCTCCGCCAGCTCGCTTGGGACGAGTTGTGAGCGGCGGCTGCAGCCTGTTGATCCCATTTCCTCCCGCTCGGGTCCGGGTTAGGGAGTGGCTCTCCCAGGACCTCCAGTGTTTTCGTGCTCGGGCACTGGCGTTCACACGGTTTCAGCGCATTGTTTTCTTCCAGGCAGTCTCGGTTAGCGCTGCAGTTTAGACATTTATTTTGCATTCTGTGGTCTTGGGCTGCGTGTACTCTCTTGTTTCTGCGCTCTCTCCACGCCCTTCCCAGTTTCCTGTTAGCCAAAGGGATCGCTCTTTCTGAACGAAAAGTTCTCAGAGCGGAGTGGAACCTCCCGGAAAATGCTCTTCTCTTCCGTGTGCGCCGGATGGCGGTGGGGGTGGGCCAGAAACTAAACACCGCGGTCGGGAGAGCGGAGAGGACCCGAACCCCGGGGCAGAGGCGGCAGAGGTACGGTTCTGCAGAGATGCGCTGAGGGGTCGAGAGATGGGCAAGGGCCGGCGCCCATCCACCTGGGGAGGCGGAAGGGCTTTTATTCAGCGGGAACCGTGCGCCGAGGCCCAGGGCTCTGGAGAGATTCTAGGTCTGGGGGCGGCAGGGTGTACCCAAGGGAGTCGGGAGGAAGCTCTAGGTTCCCTTTCTACCCCGGGGGCCGTTCTTGCCCCAGCTGCCTGTGAGCCGAGGGAGGGAGCACAGCCGCTGCCCGGCTGGCGGGGCTGGGCCGCGGAGGTTTCCCGTCCCCCTCACCCCCGTCCATCCTGGGGGACCCCAGGCCCGCGGGGGAAGTGGTAGGTCGCCCCCGTCCCGCTGTCCCTCCCATCCTCGCCACCCGTGCAGGTCGTGACCGTGCAGGTCAGGAACTCTGTAACATCCCGAGGCTGGGAGCACAGGGGTCCCAAGCGGGCCGGGGTCCGCGCGTCGCCCGTGCCCCACAGCGCTGGCCGCTCTGGCCGCAGCCGGGCGGACGGGCCTGCAGGGCCGCTGCTGGGAGGGCACCTGAGCCCCCGCGCCCCTTCCCCTGCGGGGGCGGTTGGGGGAGCGGAAGATGGCGGCTGCGGCCGGGCGCGGGGCTCTGGGCCCGGCTCGGACCGAGCGCACCCACTGACCACCGCCGCCGCCCCCACCGGGCGGTGCTGTGTCCCCGCAGGAGTCGGAGAGGATGGCCGGGGCCGGTGGCCAGCACCACCCTCCGGGCGCCGCGGGAGGAGCGGCCGCCGGGGCCGGCGCCGCCGTCACCCCCGCCACTGCCTCGGCGGGGCCCGGAGACGATTCGTCCGACAGCGAAGCGGAGCAAGAGGGACCCCAGAAACTGATCCGCAAAGTGTCCACCTCGGGGCAGATCCGGACCAAGGTGAGGCGGGCCTAAGGGCAGCGTGGAAGGCGGGAGGCTTCGGGGCCGGGGAGAGGAGCGAGGGCGCCTGGGGCGCTCGGAGCGCGCCGGCGATCCCGGGAACGCGGGGCGCAAGGTGAGGGCGGGGCCTGGCCCGGGGGCGGGGCCGGCGGGAGCTGGACAGCCGCACGGCAGGAAGGGATTCCCGGGCCGGCGGCGGAGGCCGCCAGGGTGGGCTCCCGGGGAGCTCGGCGGCCAACGTGGAGGAGCAGGGAACCAGCGGCTCGGAGGGAGCGTGGGAAAATGCTGAAGCGCTCTGGAGAGTTCCCACTCAGGGAACTTAAAAGGACTGTTTTATTTTTTTGTCCTCCCTGCGTGTGATGGTCGGGCGGAGTATGCGCCTTGCGCCGAGAGCCCAGTGCAGGCCGACCAGCCAAAGATGCAAAAAGCCCCCCACCTTCCCGTTCCCGGGCAGCAGCTGTCTCCTCCCCAGGACCGCTCCGAAAGGGCGGGTGGGGAGGTGACAGCGGACAGCCCCCTTGCCTCCCGCTGCCCTTTGGAAGGCAGAAGCCAAGGCTCGACGCCTGTGTAAATGATGCTGGCGATTAAACACCCACTGGGTGACACATCAGCAAGCCAGGCTTTTGAGTCGTGGGTTCCTGCCCAGTGCAGGATTCCGATTTTACCAGCCATGGTTATCTTAATGAAGATTAACCTCTTTGTGTCATATGGACAATAGCATGCTGTTACTTTTGAGTCTGTAGCAGGTGCTTTTGAGCGCTCACAGTCGAGAGTTTTAAGAATAGATCTTGAGCATATACATAGGAAACGCTTACCACACTGAAGGATTATTCATATTTTTAAGTTCTCATCGTACTTTAAAAATCATCATACTTTCAAAGTCTATTATCACTGGGGCACTTTAATGAGGTATTTGAAGAGAACCAATGAAATTATTGGGTTTGTGTGCTCTCGTTAGAAATAAATTTGCAAAAGTTAATTCTATACTTAGTTTTATGAGAATTCATTTTTTAAAAGATCAGTGGGCTCCTATATGAGAGCGGAACTTTTATTATACATTTATGAAATCATGCTTTTATTAGCCTGCATCCTTATTTTCTAAAATAAATATGTGTAAGCACACGCAAGCGTTAACAAGATGCACTTAGCAAAGAGTTAAAGATTGCTTCTGTCATTTTTTTAACTGCCCATCCTGTAACTCATTCTAATAGTGACATTTCTCCATTTAATACAATCTATGATAACTTAAGGATATGGGTTTAATATATTTTTAGAAGATTAAGGCTATACAAGATAGGGACTTTCTAACAGTGCCTTTAACATTTGAAATCTTAATTTTAAAAAAGTTCACAGGGGCGCCTGGGTGGCTTGGTCCTTAAGTGTCTGTCTTAGGCTCAGGTCATGATTCCAAGGTCCTGGGATCGAGCCCTGCATCGGGCTCCTTGCTCTGCTGGAAGCCTGCTTCTCCCTCTCTCACTCCCCTTGCTTGTGTGTGCCTCTCTCACTGTGTTTCTTTCTGTCAAATAGAGAAATAAAATCTTAAAAAAAAAAAGTTCATAAAACCGTGTTACTAATGGGCAAAATGGCAGGTTTAAAAAGTGGCATATTTTGGGCGCCTGGGTGGCTCAGTGGGTTAAAGCCTCTGCTTTCGGCTCAGGTCATGATCTCAGGGTCCTGGGATCGAGGCCCACATCGGGCTCTCTGCTCGGCAGGGAGCCTACTTCCTCCTCTCTCTCTGTCTGCCTCTCTGCCTACTTGTGATCTCTCTCTCTCTGTGTCAAATAAATAAATAAAATCTTTAAAAAAAAGTGGCATATTTTATAGATTCTCATGAAATGGTTAAAATTCCATGCAAACATATCAAAATTTACAAGTACATTTATATTGTTTGAAAGAAAATTTAGAGATGGCTCTAGTTTTGAGTTAAGTTAAACAACAAATTTGAGGAGGTACAATTAAAATTTGTAGGTCTCATGAATTCATGGTAATAGCTAAATTTATAGTCTTTAAATTTTATATTAACTGTGGTTTAGGGTATAGCATGTTTTTAAGACTAAGAATAAATTAAAAAAGCATATTTATTATTGGTTTTCCATTTAACTTTCTAATAAAAATATTTAGCGCATATTTTTTCCATGATTAGAGATAGTGATCATTAAATGAAATATTTCTTACATTTCCCAAGATGTATTGAATTTCAGAAATTCTGCATTTTATACTAGCTCATACAAATGCAAATACGTTCATCAGCATTTTCATATATGAACACCTGAGATCCAGGCCTAAAACTCCCCAGATGGGTAAGCCTCAGCCTCTCTGCCCCCCACCCCCTGCCTTAATCCAGACTGTTGATATATGCTACAGATTTCATCAGTTTTATCTCTTTATCACACATACTGATTCTCAGGGAAGAGAGCTAGTGCAGTGGGGGATTCATAAAGTGAGAACTGCTAAATTTAATACTGGTCCCCAGCCTTCAATTATGGTCCAGTTAAGAATTAAGGAAAAAGATCTTTTAGAAAAAGATTATACATGCTTGATCATCTCCACAGATATACAAGATGGGAGAGTCTGGAGGAGAAGAGGTCAGGGCTAGCCCAAGGCCTAGTGGTTTTTGAGACAGAAAGCAGTTCTGGGACGCTTGGGTAGCTCAGTTGGTTAAGCCTCTGGCTCTTGATTTCTGCTTGCATTGTGATCTCAGGTCATGATCTCAGGGTGGTGAGATCCAGCCCGGTGTCTGGCTCAGCACTCAGCATAGATCTGCTTGAGATTCTCTCTCTCTTCCTCTCCCTCTGCTCCTGCCCTGTTCATGCTGTTTTTCTCTCTCAAAATAAATCAAAATATTTAAAAAATATAAAAATATTTCTTAAATGAATAACTTAAATGAATAATGTATATATTATACACTTATATATAATGCTTCACATATATGGGCATTATTATTAAAGCATAGTGCTTATTTTAGTTTCCTTTAAGAGCTTTATGATCATGAAGTTGTCTGGTTAGTTTAGGCTTGGGGTAAAAAAGGCCACCAAAGTAATTACCTTATTTAAAAGATTCTTTGTTGTAAATACTTGTTTATGTTTTAAATAATTTGAATAATCTTAAATTAATTGTGGCATTTGGAAAGTATCCAGGTATTTCTTAACTGAAATAAGTAATGCATACCTATAATACGATATTCAACAGTGTGAGAGGATATTCAGTGATGGGAGGGTATTCAGTGAAACGTCTTCTCCCTCTCACTCCAGACCTTCTAGTCTCCATCTCAGAGGCAATTGTTGACATTTTTCTTGGTATACTTCCAGAAAATGTCTATGAAACATATGTTTCTTTAAAAAGTACAAATGGGAACATTCTGTGCACAATGCTGTGTCTCGTTTGGAGTCCTAATATCATCATTTCCCTAATGGTGTGTGCACATCTACCTCATTTTTTTTTAATGGTGGGGAAGTATTCCATTAGGTTGAACTAAATGAATTTGCGAGGTCAGTAGGTCAAAAATGGTCAAGAGTAGTTCAAAAATGGCCATGGGCCTGGGAAGTCTGAGAAATGGGAAGGTGTTGTTAAAAGGGTACAAACTTTCAGTTCTAGAATAAACACGTTCTGGGAATCTAGTGTGCAGCACAGCGACTATAGCTAACAACATTGTATTGTATCCTTGAAATTTGCTGAGAATAGATCTTAAGCATTCTTTTTTTTTTTTAAAGATTTTTAAAATTTATTTGACAGAGAGAGAGAGAGAGATCACAAGTAGGCAGAGAGGCAGGCAGAGAGGGAGGAGGAAGCAGGCTCCCCGCTGAGCTGAGAGCCCGATGCGGGGCTTGATCCCAGGACCCTGAGACCATGACCTGAGCTGAAGGCAGAGGCCTCAACCCACTGAGCCACCCAGGTGCCCCAGCATTCTTACTTTTTAAAAAAGATTTTATTTATTTATTTGAGAGAGAGAGAGAGAACAGGGGAAGAGGCAGAGGGAGAAGGAGAGAATATCTCAAGCAGACTCCCTGCTGGGCGCGGAGCGAGACTTGGGGCTTGATCTCATGACCCTGAGATCACAACCTGAACCAACATCAAGAGTCAGATGCTCAACTGACTGAGCCTCCCAGGCATCCCTAGATTTTACGCATCCTTAAACACAAACACACACACACATTAATTAAGTGAGGTGCTGGTTATGTTAATTAACCTAATTGTGATAATTATTTCACGATATGTTTGTCTATCAAATTATCACATTATATACTTTATATAATTTTGCTTGTCAATCGTATCTCCATAAAGCTGGGGAAAAGTGGTTGAACGTGGGAAATTTCATGTGGTTCAGCCTAGCATGATATATCATCATTTAATTACCCAGTTCTCTATGGAACTTCTCTATGGAAGTTCCATATGGGTTATTTTAGGACAACACTAATCTCAGTTTTGTTTGTTTGTTTCTTTGTGTTGCAGTGGATATGATGACTTTTAAAGGAAAAAATAAGACTGGCATGCTTTTAAAATTAGTGTGATTTAATTAATGTGATTTACTGTACATTTTGGTATCCTCCTCATAGCCCCATTTGGTATACCCTTTGTTCTCCTTTTCATTTTTTTCCTGTTTCTTTGTCCTTGCTGTGTACTATTTTTTTCTCTCTCTGTTTTTCACTTTTTCCTTTCTCTGTATCAGCTAAGTAGAATTTTGGGTAGTCTCAGCTAGCAACTCAGGTGCTAAATAGTAGATAATTTTATGGCTGCCTCTGTTTCCCCAAAGGAAAAAAAAAATCTCTTCCTTAAAAAAGTGGAAATGGTGCTGATGTGAGAAAGTCCATGGGAGCTGTAATTCATCCCATCTCTCCCTTTCTCATTATTGCTGGCTCTTATTCCTAATTCTTAGTTCTGTCTTCAAGAAGAGGTTGATTTTACATTCAGATTTACTGTTACAGAGAATTTCACAGGTATTTATTGAGAATGAGATATTCTGAAATAGCACTAATATAAACTCAGACCACCTTGGTTTTGAACATGAATGTGAAAGAAGCTTTGTTTGCTTTTTGTTGGCCAATAAATACTGTAGCCCATGAATACGTGGACTGGCTGGAGGAACCTCGGTCAGACTTGTAGACTGAGATTGTTCAGTCATCGTAAGCCACATGGTATCAACAAATGAACCATCTCAGTGACTTTTTCTGACAATGACTCATCTCAGCCAAGGTCTTGAAGCTTCATGTGTCAAAAATATCTCTTAATTAGATTTACTGTGCTCTCACTGATCTGGCTTTTCTATGTCTTTTTACGGTTAATTTGAAATATTGATGGGTCTTTCTTTTTATGGGTCTTTAAATTTAGGTAAAACATGCCTAACTCCTGGAAAGATGTTCAGAACTTTGCAACATTGTATCTGGATTAAGACATCTCTTTAAGCACATTAACAAAATAGTCACCACAATCTTCAGTTAGTACCTTGGTTTTACTTTAACATGAAGGGTGTATAAATAAATGCTTGTACCTTTTTAGTAAGGCACTATGTAGAAATATTGATTTGTATTTTCCACTGCTTAATGAGATGCAGTTTGTGCAATTAAAACATTCTCTTTTACCATAACTGTAGAGTAGTCTAGGAAAGACTTGCTCAACATTTTTCAAATTGTATGTGGGAGCCGAGTAGTGGGCCATGATGGTTTACATCTAACACTTGAAAGAGAGACAGAATAGATTAGAAAGTATTACTTAAAACTTTTAACCACAGTTCTGAATGGAATTGTTGGATTGGGTAATGATTCAAATATGAGGAGAAACAGAAACATGGCCAGGAGATTGTTATGAAATGAGAATAAAGTAATATTGACAGGTTTATTGTTCAGAAGCTCAATATGATATGAGAGGCAAGTAGGAATTTCAGCGTTTTCCTAGGTGATGAGCAGGAATGTATTTTGAATAATAGGAATAATTAACATTCACCTAGGGCAGAACTTGGCGAACTTTTTCTGTAGAGGTTCAGAGAGTAAAGTTTTAAGCTTTGTGGGACATAAAGTCTGTGTCAAAATTACTGAACTCTACCGTCGTCCTGTGAAAGCAGCCATAGACAATACTTGAGTGAGTAAGTGGGGTGGCAAAATTTGAAATTTGAATTTCATATAGTTTTCAGGTATTAAGAAATACTCTTCATCTTCTTTTTTTTTTTTTTTTTAAA
>LNAC01000288.1:2729575-2782258 GCA_002007465.1 Ailurus styani
GCCCGATGCGGGCCTCGATCCCAGGACCCTGAGATCATGACCTGAGCCGAAAGCAGAGGCTTTAACCCACTGAGCCACCCAGGCGCCCTTCATCTTCTTTTTTAAAAAAGCCATATAAGTATGTAAAAACCTTCTTAACTGATGGGCTGTATGAAATCAGGTGGCCAGAAGAAAATTGCCCATAGATTTGGCCGGTGGGCCGTAGTTTTTGGACCCCTATTCTAGATGGTGGAAAGTGGTACAGGTCGGTTTGCAAACCACTGCAAAGTTAAGGTGCTGCTCGATGCTCTTGGCATTTAAGGGACCAAATAAAGCTAGATTTCAATCCATTTAAAAATCTCATCTTTGTAGAACACTTTATTTTTAGCTTGGTTTGCGTCTTTGCTTCCATTTTAATGTGAACTAAATATAGACTGGAAACTCTGAGTCCTGGTACAGTAATACATGGTATAACAGCTTTCTTTCCATTTTGATTACAAGTTAAACATGATCTTCCATTATTAAAGATAAGAGACATAATAAATAATTTACTAAACCTTTAGATATAACTGAAGATGCCTTATTTGAAAGTATCTAAATTTAGAAAGCTTTCGCTTAGTTTAAGTTTGCGTGTTTGCTGTTGTGGTGGAAGTGACAAAAGGTTATATGACACGACCATTGTCAACCACCCAGGGCTCCTTTCTGTTTCCAGGGGACAGGGTTTCACTCCTATTGGATGTATTAGGTGTTCCTTACTCAGGAAATGTGTTTATAAGCAAAGGTTTTAATTAAAGAGAGTTTGTTTTATATCTAAGAATAGACCTTTGAAAAAGGCCGTAACATGTTAGTACATTATTTTCCCTTGGCAAATTTGTGTGGTTTTGCTGGGTATAGAGTATATTTTCCGTGCATATTTAGTCACTTGAAACACATTTATCTTTTTGATTTGGTTAAGTGGCTTAAAATGGTCAATAACCATTATTGATAATAGCCTTAATTTAGGATTCAGTGCACGTTGTTTCTGCTTTAGGTAGTCGTTTTTTTTTTTTTTTCCAAATGAACATATATGGTAATAATTCCTTCCTCCTTGCTCTTTGTTATGAGGATATTTGGAAGACTATTAGGCTCTTGTTTTATACCAAAGAAATATGATTAACTTTATCATGCATATAGCTGGAATTTCTTTTTTTTTAAGAGGATTAAATGCATGTGAAGACCTTAGCATGAAGCAGTTGCCTTCCAGACCCCAATGGTGAATCTTCAGAATTTTAGTAGGAAGTAGGTTTAAAGATTTTTATTTATTTATTTGACAGAGAGAGAGATCACAAGTAGGCAGAGAGGCAGGCAGAGAGAGAGGGAAGCAGGCTCCCCACGAGCAGAGAGCCGATGCGGGGCTCGATCCCAGGACCCTGAGATCATGACCTGAGCCGAAGGCAGAGCCTTAACCCACTGAGCCACCCAGGCGCCCGTAGCTGGAATTTCTAACCTTCTCGCTGTGCCATTTGAGTCCCACAACTCTTTCAAACCACCAGAATGTGATATACTATAATAAATCTTTTTATGTAGGTTTGGGGCATTTATGTCAGAAATTTTAAAATACCTTTCTACCTAGCATTTTATAGTTTACAGAGCAGTTTTCATAACTAAATAAACCGAATAAACGGGAGCTTATTTAACAGTTGTGCAGAATTACCTAAATTATACAAATAATAAATCCGAGACTCAGTTTAATATCTGCTGATATTTAATATCTGCTGGCAGCCTGGAACTCAAAAGCAATACTTCGAACTACTGTACCATTATTCCCTGGCATGGTGGACCCAACGGTAGGTTCCAGATTCCTTTTTCAGGAGTTCCATCAGCTTCTTGGGTTTTGAAGCTTTACCTCTACAGGGTACGGGCACAGATGGATGCCGGCGGTCTCCCCTCTCCCCCGCCCCCATCCTTCTCCTCTCCCTACCCCTTCCTCCTCCTTCCTGCCCTGCCCTTTATCAATCTGTTTCGTCTATAAGTATATCTCTCACCAATGTTATAGATTTTATAACATCTTTTTGCATCTGAATCCCACGTTTTTAGTGGCACGTTTAAGAGTGTGTGTTTGCAAAGTAAATTTCTGAATAAAAAAATTTCAGCTGAAATTTCTCCTGATTTTCATTACTATTAGCAAAATCATGGAATCGCTTTGAAAAGCATTTTTAGAAGGACTAATTTAGAAGAAATGCTTTTAGGTAGCTAACTCTTCAAATAGGTTTTCAAAGAAAACTGTTAGTTTCACTTCCATAAGGTAAGATGCTATTTTTAAAAGGTTATGGTAGAGTGTTAAAAAGAATTATATAAGGTAATTTTTCATGTGGCCTATTAAAACATAGTTGAAGAAAAAGTACACGTAAAATTTATTTTTAACTAGTTAAGGGATAAAAATGACATTTGGGGTGCCAGTTTCTCCATCTACCTATTTTATTTAAATGAGAAATTTTGCAAGGCTGTATAACTGAGCAGGCATACTATTTTGACTTGGATTATTTGTACAAACTCATATGGTACTTTAAAGTTATAATGGGGGTACCTGTATGGCTCAGTCAGTTAAGCTACTGACTCAGGTCATGGTCTTAGGATCATGAGTTTGAGCCCTGCTTTGGGCTCAGTGCTAAGCACGGAGCCTGCTTAAGATTCTCTCTCTCCCTCTCCCCCCACCATGTTCTTGCTCTCTCTCTAAAAAAAATTATAACATTAAAGTAATGTTATAACATAATATTAGATATCATTAAAATATAATAAATATAAATTTTATATATGTTTACATATATAAATACATGCTTTGTGTGTTACAGATGCTATATGAACATAATATATAATTATAATGTTCTATGAACATGTTATATGCCTGTTACATATATGAACATATCTCTGTAGTTTGTGAAGCAGAATGGTAAAACAAAGCAACCCTGAATCCAGCGTAAGAACGAGGATACTTCCAGGACTGTACATTGACCTGTGTGCTGTTTCTCTTTTTTACTCCTTTGTTGCCCCTCGATTCATTCAAAAAGATACTTATGGTGTTCCAAGCACCCTCATAGGTGCTGGGGATTGAGCAATAAACAAAATAGACAGAAACCTCTGCCTTCATGGAGTCACATTTTAATGCAGGGAGAAGTTATGAACTCATAAATATGTAAACTGTGTAGCATATTAGAAGATGAGACATGCTGTAGAGAAGTCATGAACGGGGGTGGGGTAGGAAGGGGAAAGGTCTTCCTGAGAAGGTGACATCTGAGCAGAGATCTCGAGGAAACGAACCGTGGACTTGTGAGGAAAAAGCAGTGTAGGCAGAAGGCACAACAGATGCAACGATCAAGAGACAGAAGCTGTGATAAGGAGGGGGATCAGTGGGACTGAAGTTGGGGGTGGTGGGAGTCAGGGGGAAGCAGGGAGAAAGTTGGAGGTAGCTTAACAGTGTCAATAGTAAAGCAGTACTATCGAGAAGAGTTCTTAGCCTGGGGTTCATGCATTCCATAGCGTGGATGGGCTTTGGAGGGCTCCCCAAATTTCATATCTGTGTGTACACCCCTCAGAAGACTAAAACCTTTGATTTGTAAAGAGAAATTGCAGGGCGGACAGTAAATGATGGATGAAAAAAATACACACAACCTATAACCAACTGTTGTCATGGTCATTTGGAGAAATGCTACAATGAGGGGTGGGTTCAATGAGATGAATCGTCTTCAGCGGCATAGGATAGCAAGGTTCCTTTCAGGAGTCAGTCGTCTTAGGTTTGTATTTCGGCTCTTTCGGGTACTATTAGGAGACCTTAGTGATGTTACTTAATGTGACAGAGAATGCTGTGCCCATCAGTCTCTGTTTCTCCTGTTCTTCCTGGCCCACACTCGGACTTCATGTCCCCCTTGCAGATTATGTGGGTTATGTGGGGTTATGTGACTGAGTTCAGGCCAGGGGATTATGGGTGGGAGTGACATTTGTCATTTGGCTTCTGAAGCGTTTTATGGGACTCTGTGTTTTGTCTCTCCTCACCTGCCAGCTATTATGTAGATTATCTAGTGAGAAGAGCTTGGATCCTTGAGTGACTTCATGGAGCAGAGCCTCTGTGCTCCTGCCTCTAAACCTCACTGGTCCCATTGGATGGTGACACTAGAAGGACATAGACCTTTACTGTGTTAAGCCTCTGAGACTGGGGCATCGTTTGCTGTATCAGTTAGCGTACTGTGACCAATACAATTCATTTCTGTGAAGGCCAGTGCTCTCATTTGCAGATTGGATACAGTGATTTCTGCCTCATAGGGTAGGTAAGTAATGAACGATCAAGAGATATGCCATATGCTTCTGTATCCTTGATTTTTATAATTATTTTTTAAAATTGGTATAAAATCTGGATAACTCAATTATTCACGGTACATGTATTTTCTAAATAACGTAATCAGTAGGGCATATAGACTGTGTTCTTTGTTGACTCTTTAAAAGACTTGATAGAACTATTATGGTTCTATAGGTCATTATTTTGTCATTAAAAATTAAATGTCTTTGCTACCATGAAGGGCCCTTTGGACGTGTGACAACTCACACTGTGGGAGCAGTGAGGATAGGCTTACTCTACTTGATGATTTTAGCGAGGGTCAGCCTTGTTTCTAGAGTAATGTATGTTACACGTGTCTTATGAAAAAATACTTTAATAGGAACAAGTGGCCACTTGGAGGTGGTAGTGGAAATAATTGGGCAGGTAGGCTTTTAGGTGCTTTTGTGGCCAAATCTACTTTACCCTGGAATGATCTTCGTGACATCTTCCCTGTCTCTTAAAGTCCTATTTACTCCTCAGTCCATATAATCTGGCTTTTGCCCCAACCACTTCATGAAAATGTCTTTTGCAAAGGTCACTACCATCTAATTGCTAAAAATCCAATGGTCTCTTTTTAGTTTTCACTCAACTGTATTTCGTGCCAGTTTTGACACTGTTGACCATTTTTCTCACACCTTTCCCTTTTGTTTTCAAGGTTTGAATTTCTCTTATCTTTCTTATTAGCTTTTTACTATCTGTCCGTCTCTAGCCCTGACTCCTTTGGCTAATGCTCAGTGTTATTGTTTCCTAGGATTTTTATTCTGTTTGCCTCTGTCTTAGTTAATGTGATTGATTTGGTTAGACTTCCACTACCAGCTGTACTAGTCTTTGCTCTTTCCTGACACCTGGACCTACACCTCCTTTGCCTACCAGTGCTGACTCTAGTGGGTCCTCTAGACATCTCAGCCTTGACATTCTCAAATCCAGTGGTAAGTTCACAGTCACCCCACCTCCTGGGCACATTTTGCTTCACTACTTTTATATCTTACAGGATTTGCTTCGTAGTTAACTTTGACTCTTTATCCTGCCGATCATCTTCATTAACTCATTTGCTGTCAACAAATATGCGTTCAGAGTCTGCTCTGGCTGGGCAGAGTTCTAGGCCCTGCAGACGGAGCCCCGTATGAAGCAGACACAGTCCCCTTCCTTGAGCTCAGTCAGCAGTCACCAAATGTGGTCAGTTCTGTTTTGTCCTACATTATCTCATTTAATCTTCATAACAAAGCTATTAAGTAGGTAGGTATAACTATTATATTCATTTTAGAAATGAGAAAACCAAGAATTAGAAAGTAACTTGCCCGAGGTCGCACAACTCTCCAGTGACCGGTTTAATGCCTGGTTTCAATCTATGATGATATACCGTCCCTTTGTCTACTGTGTGTGTTTGTTGTGAATTCATCCGTTTCCTTTTATTTCTATTGCTACTTACCCTTACTTCATTTGACCTGCAAAATTTATCATTTCAATGTTTGCAATGGATTTCCTCTCTGGTCTACTGAGAGGGAAGTATGATCATAACACATTTTGTATGAATCTTAGACATTGCCCATTGCTAGTGGAATAGATTCTAAATTTCTTAGCATGGCTCAGTAGGTCTTTCTCAGTTTGATAGGAAAATAACATAAAAAATCCTATGTACTAGATCTTACATTCTATCAAAGGAGAAGTTAATACACATATAAACAAATGTGTATCAGATGTATCAGATGTTCCTAAGCATAGTGAAGGAAAATAAGACAGGGTGAAGGGCAAGGGAGTGATGGGGCAGTGTATGCGCGCGTGGAAAGTATTTGGGTTGACTAGGTCCAGGAAGGACTCTCTTCGGTGAAGTGATTTTGAACAGAGATCTGAATGAAGTGACATGAGCCATGCAGCTATCTGGTGTTGGAACATACCAGGCAGAGTCAGGGCCCTGGTATTCCAGTTGTGTTTTCTGTCACTGTCATCCTGTGGCTGATCATGCCAAACTCTTCTGTGTTCCCAAAGTAAGGCAGGTGCTGTTGTACCTCCAAGTGTTTTCACATAATATTCCATCAACCTGATGGAATATTTTCTCCTAGTTCTCTGTCTGATTTATTTATTTATTTTTTCTCCTAGTTCTCTGTCTGATTTATTTATTTATTTAAAAATATTATTTATTTATTTATTTATTTATTTATTTATTTATTTGAGAGAGAATGAGAGAGAGAAAGCACGAGCATGGAGAGGGGCAGAGGGAGAAGCAGGCTCCCCGCTGAGCAGGGAGCCTGACATTGGGCTCCATCCCAGGACCCCTGAGATCATGACCTGAGCCAAAGGCAGATGCTTAACTGAGCCACCCAGGTGCCCCTGCCTGATTTATTTTTATGTACTGTTATTTCCCAACATTTCTGAAAATATTTGAAGTGGTTTTGTTCAATATCGTGTATCAAGTTTAGGGAAAATATAGATAGGACTATGAGACCAAGAATGTTAGTAGGTTAGTCTATAAAGCAGGGTGTCTGTCTTCTCTCTCTCTCTCTATCAATCATCTATCTGTTGTTAAAGATGAGTTGTAAATTTGGCTTCCTGGTAGCCAAAGCAACAGGATCATTACAAAATGTTATTGTCAGAAAAATTTTTTTTCTAGGTCCCAAGGAAATGTATCTGTTAGTCTTCCACGTGGGGTGGGGGGGGTCACTGAGGGATGAAGTAGAAGCTCCCCTCACCAATATGTGGGGCAGGATAGGATCTCATACAGGCCTGATCTAGAAGCAGGATTGTTTATCCAGCGGTGCAGTAGATTCAGAAGGAGGTGCTTTCAGAAGTTCTTTTCTGATTGTTTCCGTTTTCTTCGTGGAATAAGAAGCTAGATCATCAGCTGAGAATAGATAGGGGAGGGGATCTTAGAGATCTGGGAGAGAGGAAAAGGTGTGAAATACTTGAATAGGAGAATGGGAACGGGATTGGAGTAGAAACATGCCATGTGGTTGTCAGGTAGCATTTTGGGCACACCTGACCATG
This sequence comes from Ailurus styani, assembly GCA_002007465.1. NCBI lineage: Eukaryota > Metazoa > Chordata > Mammalia > Carnivora > Ailuridae > Ailurus > Ailurus styani. The sequence goes on from LNAC01000288.1 coordinate 2,736,885, forward strand.
AATTGAAGGTAAGCACCGTCAGCCTGGCTGTGGGACCATGTTCAACTGGTCTGGAGGCACAGAATAAATAGAGCATTGGGTTAAATCAGGGCTGTGGTTTGGTTAAATAAGTATGGCAGAGCAAGAGGTGGTAGGGAGATTGAGGGTTGACGCAGGGGAGAGATTACAGTGACAAGCTCTGGGATTTATGTTGGGTAAAGAGTGAGCACTCGAGGTGTCTTAGGAAGTGACTATGGGACCAAGTAGCTAAGGAAGGGTAGAAGAGAAAATCAATGCAAAGAATTAAATTTTATCCACTCAAAGAAGAAGAGAGAAAGAAAAGAAAGTCTACTTAAAAAAGCTATAGAGTTCTAATTATTTTATTTAAAATTATTTAAGAGAGGGAAGGGGAGGGGCATAAGGAGAGGGAGAGAGAGAATGCTCCATGCCCGGTGCAGAGCTGGACCAGGGGCTTAGGGGCTCAATCTTACAACACTGAGGTCATGACCTGAGCCCAAATCAAGAGTCGGACGCTTAACTGACTCAGCCACCCAGGTGCCCCCAGTTTTAATTATATTAAGTATGCTTTACAGATGAATTAATAATAAGTTTTGCTGGGGTAATCTCTGGATCATGTATGCATAGCTGGGGTCTTTTCATTAGTAAAATATAAAGAATATCTAATTTAGAACATGAGAATAGTTCCTCAAAGAAATAAATGGATCTGGGTTGGAATTTAAAAAAACAACAACATACAAATGAAAACTTAACATGCATTAAGTAACCCATGAGCCCTAGTTCTAGTTCTTACTGGTTAAGTCAGAACTGCTCCAAGTTTGAGTTTCCTCATATTTAAATTCTCATAAGGTTCTTGTGAGGATTGAAGAGATAAAGTCCTTAGCTCAGTGCCTGGCACACACAGAAAGTGCTAGTAAACGTTAGCCACATATTCAACAACCTTGACTCCCACCTGTGTGGCTCAGTTGGTTTAGCATCTGCCTTCAGCTCAGGTCATGATCTCAAGGTCCTGGGTTCGAGCCCCATGTCGGGCTCTCTACTCAGCAAGGAGCCTGCTTCTCTTTCGCTCATGATCTTTCTCTCTCTCTCTCTTTCCCTCTCTCAAATAAATAAATAAATAAAATCTTAAAGAAAAGAAAAGAATCTTGAGGTGAAGGGCACTCTTTCCAAAAGGTGCTTTTGCACTTAGGAGGATGCAAGGGGGTGAGGTGCTAGTGAAATCTTCAGTCATAGTGAAAATCCCTGTGTGCAGCCAGCCTTTGCCAGGCCAGAGTCTAAGCTGTGTAATTCTAAACCTTTTGTAGGTCGATAAGGGGGTGGAGACATTCTCATAGATCTAGCTACGATTCCACAGTAGGAAGGGAAGAATGCTGAAGGAGATTCAGCTTTCCCCTGGTAACACGACTACCTTATCATCATCCATACATATCACAACGATTCTAAATTATCACTATTCAAGCATTCATGGTCTTTCCCCTCCTCCTCCTCCTCCACCTCCTCCTCCTCTGCCTCTTCTTTTTCTTCTTTTTTAAGATTGTATTTTTTTTTAAAGATTTATTTATTTATTTATTTCACAGAGGGAGAGAGATCACAAGGAGGCAGAGAGGCAGGCGGGGGGGGGGGAAGCAGGCTCCCCGCTGAGCAGAGAGCCCGATGTGGGCCTCGATCCCAGGACCCTGAGATCATGACCTGAGCTGAAAGCAGAGGCTTTAACCCACTGAGCCACCCAGGCGCCCTTAAGATTGTATTTTTAAGTAATCTCTACACTCAACATGGGACTTGAACTCACAACCCCAAGATCAAGAGTTTCATGCTGTACCAGTTGAGCCAGCCAGAATCCCCTCCCCTTCTCTTCTTAAAGAGGAAGCATTCCAACATGTTCTGTCAGCTCCTTCATTCTCCTTTGTTACAGAATATGATGGTGGATCTAATGAGGGGACAGGAAAATACTCATTCTATGGCATTATTATGTTCGGGGCTCCAGTACAGGTGGTGTAATTGAGAAGCTGGAATGAACAGGGGAAGTCACATGTGCTGACTTCCCTGTTAAGGCAAACTGTGAACATACATGAGACATTCCCTGGGCAATTAGATGAAGGGGGAAGGACTATTGTCCCACATGGGCAAGTAAGAGAAACAGACATAAAGTATGAATTATTATTGTTATCACCGTGACCCCATGTATACCTACAGGCTTGATACGGCCTAGGAACTTGTTGTATGGTTTGATTAACCATCTATATAATACGAGCACGTGATATATAAAACAAATTATAAAGCAGTTGTACACTCATATTCATAGCAGCATTATCCACAAGAGCCAAAAAGTAGAACCAACTCAAATGTCTATTGATGGATGAATAGTAAAACTAAAGCGTGGCATTTACATGCAATCAGCTTAAAAAAGGAAAAGAATTCTGGCACATGCTACAACATGGATGAACTTTGAGGACATTATGCTAAGTGAAATAAACCAGCTACAAAGGAACATGTGATCCCACTTAGATGAGGTCCTGAAAGTAGTCAATTTCAGAAGAACAGAAAGTAGGATGCTGGTTGCCAGGGCTGGGGGGAAGGAGGGAATGGGGAGTCATTGTTTAATGGGTACAGAGCTTCAGTTTTGCAAGGTGAAAACAGTTCTCTGGATGGGCGGTGGCGATAGTTGCACAACCATGTGAAGGTACTTAATGCCAGTGAACTGTACACTTAAGCATGGTTAAGATGGTAGTTTTATGTTAAGTACATTTTACCATAGTTAAAACCAATGATAAGGGAGGCTTCATAGGAATGGCCCACTGTAAACGTGAATAGTATTAGGAGATGTTTTTAGTGAGGTAAAAATGGAAAATAAGTTTGAGACATGTGCGTAATATCAGGAAAACAACGAAAACATCAAGAAAACTGAAACTTTACTGAGGTACAAAAAATCTGGTTGAATGCTATGGGTTTTATCCAGTTTACCCTTAAATTTTACACAATCACGAATACATTTGCTATTTGAATTTGGGCTAACTTACTAAAATGATCTGTAAGGTTGTAAAATAATTCATATTGAAAAGGAAGAGTAACAAGGGGTCCCTAGCCAATCAGATGTCATTAAATCTAGCACAGAGCTACAAAAACAATGAATGTGGCTTTGATATGGGAATAAACTGAAAGATAAATGGAACAGAATAAAAAGTTCAGAAACTTCCCCATAAATATATAAGAATATAGTTTACGGTAATGATGATATTTCAAGTGGAGAAAAATGGATTACTCGAGAATTCCTCCTGAGGCAACTGGCTCACCATTTAGTTAAAAAAATTGGAAGCCCGATTCTTACTACACACTATGGACTACGTACTTTCCAGATAGGATAAAGACCAAATTTAAAATAAACAAATCATAAAAGTACTATAATAAATATAGGTAAGTAATTACATAGTTTCAGGGTTGGAAAGAATTTTAAAATGTGACACTAAAGAAGAAAATAGAAGGTAAAAGCTTGTAGAATCCTGACATATTGAAACTCACCATAAACTAAGTGACAAGGCAAATAATTTCTCAAACCTCTTCAGTGTTTAGCCAGAAAGATTATTTCTCATTCTTTGTTTATGATACAAGTGTCCAATAATAAGGAACTGGTTATATTAATTATGCTGTATCTATATCAAAAAATTCCATCAGCTACACGGCACTTGGCAGGCAGTTGACGTTCAGTAAGTACTAAGAGAGAAGATAGATGAACAAATTAACTATTGGCATCATCTTGACATAGAAGGTACTCCCAATATATAGGGCAGAAAAAGGATATTATAATAGGTATAGACTCTGGGCCCCAGGAAAGGATGTAACAGAGCTATAGTGGTTTCTCACTGTATTATGGAATTATGAGGATTTGCTCTTTTCTTCTTTCTTTCTTTTTTTTAAATTTTAATTCCAGTTAGGTAACATACAGTGTTATATTAATTTCAGGTGTACAATATAGTGACTCAGCCCCTCTCTACAATATCCTGTGCTCATCTCACCAAGTATACTCCTTAATACCCATCACCTATTTACTCATCAGTTGGTTCTCTGTAATTAAGTCTGTTTCTTGATTTTTCTCTTTCTTTCTTGTTTTTTCCCTTTGCTTATTTGTTCTGTTTCTTAAATTCCACATATGAATGAAATCATATGGTATTTATCTTTCTCTGATTTTGTTTAGCATCGTTCTCTCTAGCTTCATCCATGTCATTGCAAATGGCAAGATTTTAATCTTTTTTATGGTTGAATAATATTATGTATATATACCACATCTTCTTTATCCATTCGTCAATCGATGGACACTTGGGCTACTTCCATATCTTGGCTATTGTAAATAATGCCACGATAAACATAGGGGTGCACATATCCATACAAGAATGTTCTTGTATTCTTTGGATAAACATGCAGTAGTGCGATTGCTGGATCATAAGGCACTTCTATTTTTAACTTTTTGAGGAACCTCCGTGCTGTTTTCCACAGTGGCTGCACCAGTTTGCATTCCCACCAACAGTGCAAGAGGGTTCCCCTTTCTCAGCATCCTCACCAACACCTGTTGCTTCTGTTGTTGTTGATTTTAGCCATTCTGTCAGGTGTGAGGTGATATCTCATTGTAGTTTTGATTTGCATTTCCCTGATGGTGAATGATGATGAGCATCTTTTCATGTGTCTCTTGGGAATCTGGATGTCTTCTTTGCAGAGATGTCTATTCATATCTTCTGCCCATTTTTAAGTTGGATTATTTGGGGTTTTTTTGGTGTTGAGTTGTATAAGTTTCTTATCAGATACTACCCCTTTATCAAATATATCATTTGCAGATATCTTCTCCCATTCCATGGGTTGCCTTTTAGTTTCATTGATTGTTTCCTTTGCTGTGCAGAAGGTTTTTATTTTGATGTAGTCCCAATAGTTTATTTTTGCTTTCGTTTCCTTTGCCTTAGGAGACATATCTAGAAAGAAGTTGCTATGGCCAGTGTCAAAGAAGTTACTGCCTGTGTTCTCTTCTAAGACTTTTATGCTTTCAGGTCTCACACTTAGGTCTTTAATGCATTTTGAATTTATTTTTGTGTATGGTTTAAGAAAGTGGTCCAGTTTCATTCTTTGTTGTTGTCCAGTTTTCCCAGCACCATGTGTTGAAGAGACTGTCTTTTTCTCATTGGTTATTCTTTAATTGACCATGTAATTGTGGGTTCATCTCTGGGTTTTCTGTTCTGTTCTATTGATCTAGGTGTCTATTTTTGTGCCAGCACCATACTGTTTTGATGACTGCAGCTTTGTGATGTAACTTTAAGTCCAAAATTGTGATGCTTCCAGCTTTGCTTTTCTTTTTCAAGATTGATTTGGCCATTTGGGGTCTTTCGTGGTTCCATACAAATTTTAGGATTCTCTGTTCTAAAGCTGTGAAAAGTGCTGTTGGTGTTTTGGTAGGGATTGCATTTAATGTATAGATTGCTTTGGTTAGTATAGACATTGTATCGGTATTTATTCTTCCAATCCATGAGCATGGAACATCTTTCTATTTCTTTATGTCATTTTCAATTCCTTTCATCGGTGTTTTATAGATTTCAGCATACTTGTCTTTCACCTCATTGGTTAGGTTTATTCCTAGGCATCTTATTATTTTTGGTGGTATTGTAAGTGGAATTGTTTTCTTAATTTCTCTTTCTGCTGCTTCATTATTGGTGTATAGAAATGCAACAGATTGCTGGATGTTGATTTTGTATCCTGTGACTTTACTGAATTCATTTATGAGTTCTAGTAGTTTTTTTGTTAAGTCTGTCAGGTTTCCATGATATAGACTATCATGTCATTGGCAAATAGTGGAAGTTTTACTCCTTCCTTGCCAATATGGATGCCTTTTATTTCTTTTTGTTGTCTGATTGGTGTGGCTAGGACTTCTAGTGCTATGTTGAATTAAAGTGGTGAGAGTGTACATCCTTGTCTTATTCCTGATGTTAGGGGAAAAGCTCTTGGTTCTTCCTCATTAAGGATGTAAGCTGTGTATTTTTCATAGATGGCCTTTATGATGTAGAGGTATGTTCCCTCTAAACCTACTTTGTTGAGGGTTTTTATTGTTTATTTCTATTTTCAGCTCTATTTTACAGGTTACATGTTTGCTTTTGCAAGAAGAAAAACCTTTAGTTTTTAAATTTGGATGTATCTCATTAAGGAAAAATGCAAAGAGAAATTTTGATTTTTTATACACCAAAGGAATTCAGATACCACTCACTTTGTATTAATAAGACATCTGATAATTAGGTGGTGTGATACTTCATATTTATAGAGGTAGATTAAACATTTCTGTAGGAATAGTCAAAGATAGATGGTATTACCTATCTTGCAGTATGCATTAATTTTTCTGATTCTATATAAAGGAATAATCAAATAATAATTCAATAATTTAATTTGTCCAAAAGGAAAAACAAAAAATATCTCTACTGGTGTGCTCTGTATTTATTGATATGATTATTATAAAGATGTTATTGAGATATTAGAAGCTGAAAGTCTGCATCACCTAACTTTTATAAAAAGTGAAAGGTTAAATATTGATAATAAAACCAGTAGCCCCTAAGACAGATTGTTGAAATTTGCCAGATTTGTAAATAGAATAATATGGCTTGTAAGCTGAACTAAACTTCAGATTGACTTTGTTTTTTTTTTTTTTTTAATTTTATTTTTTTTTTTTTTGCCCAAGGGGTACAGGTCTGTGAATCATCAGGCTTACATCTTTCACAGCATTCACCAAAGCACAAACCCTCCCCAATGTCCATAACCCATCCATATTTTTAATTTGTTTCTTTAGTAAATTAAATATTAATTTAAAAAACTTGATAATTAAAAGCCTTGGCTCTTGGTAGCATTTCTAAAACTTAATTGAACAAACATTTTTAGTAAACTTTAATGTATTGACAGAATACTAATAGGACTTATTTGATAAAATGTACCTCTTTTGTGAAAAAATCTGTTTTTTTCAGCCCCTAAAACAGTATAAGCACATCTACTAGAACTTTTTTGTATGCAAAAACCATTGGAATGTATTTTGACATTATAAGACAAGATATATGGCCCCAACCAGTGATGATATACATCCAATCACCAATAGTGAAATGCTGCTTTTGCATCACTGTGAGGTTAGAAGTCATACCTTCCGATCCAGCAATCCTTAGTGCAGCTTCTGGTGCTATTGTGTAACACAGCACAACATTTAGTACAGCTTTTCACACAAGAAAAAACACTACATGCATATACTTAACATTGTATTGGGTGGACCCTCCTTATTCACGGATTCCGTATTTGCTAATTCGTCTACTCACTAAATCTTATTTGTAACTCCAAGTCAATAGTTGCCATGCTTTTGTGATCATTGGTGGACATGTGTAGAAGGGGGAAAAATTTGAGTTGCTGCATGAACATGCCACCAGCTAAGGTTGATCCAGGTGACGATCTGCCTTCCCCCATAGTAGATAAGTGACCTTTTTGTGATCTGTTTAGGGAGATGTCTTTTCACATTTTGGTGCTCTCTGGTGGCGCTCTTGCTGTTTAAAACTGGCCCCCAGCCTAGTCCTGAAATGCTGTCTAGAGTTCGTAAAATCATGAAGGTTGTGCATGCCTTAAGGAAAAAATGTGTTATCTAAGCTTTCTTAAAGTGTGAGTTCAAGCGCTGTTGGCATGTAGGTTCAATGTCAGTGGATGAACAACAGATACTAAACGGCATAAAACAGGGCTAAGTAGTGATGGGCTGATGGAAAGGCTCACGGGAACTTAGCTCTGCATTTTCCCTAGGAACTTTGGTTCAGTATTCACTAATTCAGTGTTCACAGACACTTTTTTTCGTTTCCTGAGTTTTGAGGTATCTTTTTGTTGTTCTGTTCAGTTTTTTTTTTTTTTACGATTTTATTTATTTATTTGACAGAGAGACACAGTGAGAGAGGGAACACAAGTGGGGGAGGGGGAGAGTGGGAGAGGGAGAAGCAGGCTTCCCATTGAACAGGGAGCTGGATGCGGGGCTCCATCCCAGGACCTTGGGACCATGACCTGAGCTGAAGGCACACACTTAATAACTGAGCCACCCAGGTGCCCTCAGTTTTGTTTTATTTAAAAAATTATATTGAGGGGCGCCTGGGTGGCTCAGTGGGTTAAGCCTCTGCCTTTGGCTCAGGTCATGATCTCAGGGTCTGGGCATGGCGCCCTGCATCAGGCTCTCTGCTCAGCAGGGAGCCTGCTTCCCCTTCTCCCTCTGCCTGCCTCTCTGCCTACTTATGATCTCTTTCTCTGTCAAATAAATAAATAAAATCTTTAAAAAATTATATTGTGATGTAATGGCATAAAATATTATGTTAATTTTAGATATGCAACATAATGTTTCAGTATTTGTATATATTGCAAAATGATCACAATTAGTCTAGTTGGCATCCATCACCATAATAGTTACAAATATTTTATTCTTGTGATGAGGACTTTTAAGATTACTCTCTTAGCAACTTTAAAATATGCAATATAGTATTATTAACTACAGTCACCCTTCTGTACGTTATATCCCCATGACTAATTTATTTTATAACTGGAAGTTTGTACTTTTTGACCCTTTTTGCCCATTTTATAATCCACCCCACACCCCCCAGCCTTTGGCTCCTATCTCTCTGTTTTCTGTATCTACAAGCATGGGTTTTTGTTGTTTTTTTTTAGATTCCACATATAAATGAGATCATATGGTATTTGTTTTTCTCTGTCTGGCATTTCATTTAGCATAACACCCTCAAGTTCCATCTTTGTTGTCACAAATGGCAAGATTTCTTTCTTTTTTTTATGGCTGAATAATATTCATTGTATGTACATATACCACATTTTCTTTATCTGTTCATCCACTGATGGACTCCTAGGTTGTTTCCATGTTTTGGCTATTTTAAGTCATGCTGCAGTGAACATGGGGGTGTGTGTATCTTTTCCAGTTAGTGTTTTCATTTTCTTCAGATTAAATACCAAGAAGTGAAATTGCTGGATCATATGGTAGTTCTATTTTTATTTTTTATTTTTGAGGAACCTCTATGTTTTATGTAGTGACTACACCATGTTACATTCCCATCACAACTTCACTAAAAAAGGTTATTTATTTCTTGTTTTTTTTTTATAATAGCTGTTCTAACAGATAGCAGATGATATCTCATGATGCTTTTGATTTGCATTTTCCTAATGACTTATGATGTTGCACAACTTTTCATGTACCTGCTGGCCATGTGTCTTATTTGGAAAAATGTCTCTTTTGTTTGTTTTGCTATTGAGTTTCATGAGTTCTTTATATATTTTGAACATGAACCCCTTATCAGATATATGATTTGCAACTCTTTTCCCCTTTTCGTTTTTTATTTCATTTTTCTGCCTTTTCATTTTGTTGATGATTTCCTTGGCTGTACAGAGGTTTTTAGTTTGATCTAGTCTCACTTGGTTATTTTTGCTTCTGTTGCCTTTGTTTTTGGTGTCAGACTCCAAAAAATCATCGCTAAGACCGATGTCAAGGAGCTTACTGTCAGGGAATTTTCTTTTTAAGAGTTTTATGGTTTTACATCTTACATTCAAGTCTTTAACCCATTTTGAGCTAATTTTTATGGGTGTTGTTAGGAAATGGGCCAGTTTCATTTTTTTTACATGTGGTTGTTCAGTTTTCCCAACACCATTTATTGAAGAGACTGTCCTTTCCTCAGTGGATATTCATGGCTCCTTTGTTGTGAATCAGTTGACCAAATGTGTGTGGGTTTACTTCTGGGTTCTCCATTCTGTTCCATTGTTCTGTGTGTCTGTTTTTATGCCACTACCATGCTGTTTTGCTTGCTATAGCTTTGTAATATAGTTTGGAAGCAGGGAGCATGATTCCTCCAGCTTTGTTGTTCTTTCTCGAGATTGCTTTGGCTTTTTGGTATCATTTGTTGCTCCTGCAGCAAGTTTATAGAGCATAACTACTGCAAGTAACAGTAATCAACTATATATTAAACTATTTCAAAGGCAAAATAACATTCATTTATAAGATTTTCTTTTTAAAGAAGACTAAAATGGTCTGTGAAATCCAATTTAGGAAATGATTCTACAAGAAAACATCTATTAAAAATCTTTGTTGAATTTCTTATTTTTATTTCTCAGGAGAAAAGAGTTATCAAAGACTTTTAAATACTTTTTATTATTCATGAAAGCAGAGTCAGTATTTGAGTTGAAACCAATCACTTCAGAACTCATCAAATCAGAATAGTATACCCCAAAATCTGTTCTGTCAGAAGAGAAACTAGTTTAAGTTTTGATTTTCAAATCACTTCAAAAAAAGAATTTTGATGGTAGAACACAGAATTACTCATTTCATCAAGACGACCCATTTTTCCCTACACCAAACACATATTTGACTTTGAGATAATCTTTTCATGTGATAGAAAAATGGCTTTTATCCCAGAAAGACCATAAAAGCTTGAAACAACAAATAGATACCATTGTGTGTGTGTGAACACCAACACTTTACATTGGTTCTTAACTTTGGGTTTAATTATTAATTTTTGCTACAATTGATCCAACAATTAATAATACATTTCTTGCTTCTGTGTTTATTTAACTTAAAGGGAACAACTCTGAGACAAGAGATATTCTTAGAGACAGAAGGATATGGTTTACTTCTGTTTTTATCAGTTACATTTATTTCCTTTTCTCTGTCGTAATGACTCTTCTGGGATCACCATTCACTGACTTATGAAACAGATTCCCAAAGTGGTCTTCAAAAATAGGGGCTATACTTTGCTTCTAGGAGTTCATATTGCTTACTGTCTGAATTATAAGAAAAACCTTTGTTATGAGGTCTCTTTCCATATGAAGTTTATATTTGAAGAATTAATAAGCAGGTATGTTGAAATGCTGATATAACACAATTGCTCTTACCTTTGAGGCAGTCGAGTGTGGTGGTTAAGAACATGGACTTTGTTTTTTGAGGAAAGACCTGGTCTTAAATCCCATTTGTCTAACTACTGTCTAAGTGACATAGGGAAAATTACTTAATCTCTGTAAAGCAAACTCACCTGTAGAATTGGGAAATTGAGTTGTGAGGATTTAAGTGAGATAATATGAGTGTTTAGAGAATGGTTGGAACATAACTCATACTCAGTAGAGGTCAGTTATTATATTAATATTAAAGCAAATAGATAATGTACCGTAGGAAGTTTGATGATTAAAATAAAATCAGCATCTAAAACAAAATTTACTCTGTGATGGTCAAGGAAAAGAAGTCTACCTTGCAAGGAAACATAGATTTGCTCATTGTCATCAGACAATGGCAACTCATTAGTTCTGCATAAAGTAATTTCTAAATGTACTGGATTGTGAAATCTCATTATGAAAGTGTAGATAGGGCAGTGTCTTTTTGAAGTTTTGTTTATTTCAACAACTTATAGAACATAGTGTTTTTAACCAATGAATTTTTAAACAAAGGAAAAAGTCTCTTTAACTAATAAGATTCCCTTTCTCCCCTCAGATGCCCCTCCGTGAGACCTGCCCCGGCAATGCTCTCCAAAATTGCAACTCCCCACCCCAGCCTGGCATGCTTCAGTTTCTTTCCTTCTTTCCGTTCCTCTCGTCACTGATCACCACCCAATACCTATATAGTATGGGTATTTCTCTATTGTCCATCTTCTAACACTAGAATAAAAACTCCCTGGGGGCAGGGATATTTGGATTTTCCCCTGCTCTATCTCCAGTACCTAGAACACTGCCTGTTAGAAAGTTATTGCCTGAAAAGTCTTTATTGAATGAATAAGGGAACAGTTCTAGTTTTGAGAAATTCTTTTATATATTTTAGTTGTGGTGGTAATATTCAGCCTTCCCTTTGATATCTGCGTGGTAGGAGTAACTCGATTTTAGACCAGTATCCTGCCTGATAGAGACTGAGTATTTTATATAGCAAGGTTTGCAGCATAGTAATACTTTTTTTCTTTGCCATTTATTAAGGGTTCATTCTGTGCTGGGATATAAGATTAGTAGAACACAGTCCTTTCTTGTAGGGGATGGGTGGGCATACAGCCTTGTATACAAATATATACGGTAATGGATGCATGCTATAACAGAGGCAAGCATAGAGGGCGCTCGTGGGCAGATGGGAAGACTTCTGGAGGAGGCCATCTTGAACTGGGCCTTGAAGAGTGAGTAATGGAAGTCAGGCCCCAGGGAAGAAGTGCATCCCAGCAAGCTTCAACAGCACTGTAGCTTTTTCTCCCTCTCCTCTGCTATGAGTACTTTGCTACCCTCACTTTAAAACACATTTTTGTGTGTGCGTCCACTGAATTCATTGAACTTTTTTCAGGCGTTCTCATAGAAATTACCATGACATTTTGGTTAGATTGTATACACGGGAAAGACTAATCAGAAAATTTAGAAATTTCTGTTTATACTTTTATTATGGTCTAATACACGTTTTGGAAGTAACGATTTTTCTTCTCATTATAGTCATAGTTTTAAGGTACTTAGAAAACAATCACAGTTGAAGGGTGCTGATTTATTTGCTTTTTTTGTGTTTTGCTTTTAATAGGAAATTATTACTGAGTTAAGTGTGTTCTTTAAGGAGTAATGAAGGCATACTAAGTAATTCTTCAGAATCTGATTTTTGCCATGATTACACCCCATTATTCTTAGTTTCATGTCTTCAATAAGGTCACCACATTTACCAAGACTCCATCCTGAGAATGATTAAAGTTCAGGTATCTCACTCAAAAGTCAGCTGTGAAAAGCACTAAATTTTATTTTCCCTTTCTTCTTTGAGGAAATATTTGCATTTAAACAAAGGAAATATTTGTAAACTCTTTATTGTGACATATTAAAATAACTATTAAGATGACACTGGATGCAGTCCACATTATGGAAAGGGGGAAAAAAAGCATCTTTACCCTACCTTGGCATAGGGACCATAACATATCTGTGTATCCGCTAACTCAGGTCATCTTCCAAATAGGCTGCCTCCACTACCCATCCATCCAGTCTTCCCCTAACACCCTGAATATAGGTACTATTTATGCACCAGAATTACAAAGATTAATAAAACACAGCTGCATATTTAACTATTCAGTATCTGGTGTAGCTTTCTCACATTGAGTAATACCTCAGAACTTCTTCTTCTTCTTCTTTTTTTTTAATCCCAGAACTTCTAATAAATGCGTGGTTTGATTTAACAGAACAAGTTTTGGAAAAACGAATGAGAATATTGGACAGTGGATGCCACACTGGAAAGGAGCGGTAGCTGGTGGTCTGTTTCATATCCAGCAGTAGAGCAACGATGCATCGTAATGGATCTTGCCTGGGTTTTTAAGGCATGGGGACCCCTCTGCCTCTTATATGTACTAGTTGTATGCTAGTAAGTGAGTTAGTGAACATCTTCAAGCCTCAGTTTTCTCATTTTCAAATTGAGATGAGTAGTTCACTCCATGGTGTTGTTGCAAGGATTAAATGGAATAAGATGTAAAAGCTTCAGCTCACTGTCTCTTTTGAACTCTTTCCTGCGTTAGATACTATTTCTGCAATTTGTTACACTGACGTTCCATTTACTACTGGTGTTTGAAAGTGTAATAATCCCTCCAGTTTGGCAATACATCTAGAATATTCATTTTCGGGCTGGCAGGTTTGTGGTGGTTATGCCGCGGCATTGTTTCTCACTGTTCTAAAGCGAAAGAACTTTATAACTAAAATATTTACTTGATCATGGAAGTGCATCTCTTGGGGCTGAGGACATCAATGAACACGAGATCTCAGTGTAAAAGTGCAGTAAGTACTTGGCTGACCTTCCACTCTCATTCTTTTTGCACCCTTGTTAATCTGTAAATAAGATCCTGCCATTCTCATCCCTTAATTTGCAAATCTTTCAGAAGTCCCTTTGAAATTGGGCCCTTAACACATCTGTCAGCTAGTCCCCATTGCTTCTGCCTGTTGTTTAGACTACTTACATCTTATTTATTAACGTCTGTGGGTTGCTGGAGCCATTAACTGAAATTTAGGGAGGAGCGAAGGTGGGGACTCTTGGTCCTCTTGTGGTGCTGGCTGTTCATTTGATCACTGTGCTTACCCCAAGAGCACCTGCTGCTACTGTCCCTAAAGCTTCTTTCTACCCTTTTCTATTTTCAGACTGCTGTCTGCATTTTACTCATTGTCACCTCAGATCCACCGACGGTAGCTATTTCCATCCTTGGATTTGTATGCTCCTAATTGAAGCTCCGTATTTTTCTTTTTGAAGGCTCTCAATCTCTTGAACAATTTTAAACAACATATAACATAGCCAGCTTTGAATCTCCCACAATAATAGCTTTTCCTTTTATCGTGAGCCCACGTTCAGTGTGATTCCACTTTTCATTTTGGATCATCGCACGTAATCCTCTTAAATTGCAGATGGTGTTTGTAAATATTGCACACATGGTTTTTGTAAATAAACTTCTCAAAATTTAGTGTGTGATTTAAAAAAAAAAAAGTCTCTAGCCTCCAAGACATAACTTAAAAAAAATTACTTGACTGGTAAGATTGTTATTCATGCTATTGAGGGGAAAATAGTTCAATCTTTTATTGGCCTGTAGAATAAAAGAATTTACTGCTGTAGACCCAATGTATCTCCCCAAAGTTCATATGTTGAAACCTAATACCCAACGTGATGGTATTTGGAGATGGGGCCGTTGGGAGGTGCTTAGGTAGGGAGGGTGGAGCCCTCATGAATGGGGTTAGTGCCTTTATAAAAGAGGCTCCAGAGAGTTCTCTCACTCCTGCCCCCCTGCTGTGTGAGAACGCGGTGAAAAGACAACCATTTATGAACCAGGAAGCCAGCTGTCACTAGATACCAAATCTGCTCCGATGTTAGACTTCCCAGCCTCTGGAACTGTGAGAAATAAATTTCTGTTGTTTATAAGCCACCCAGTTTATGGTATTTTGTTAGAGTAGCATGAACAGACTAAGACAATTACTATATAGCAAAAAGAATTCCATGTGTATATTTAGATGTATAATCTGTGCTAACGTAGTAATTTATTTTCTATTCCCTGTCATGGAAACTTTCTGCACTGGCCTTTTGGACAATGACCAGCTGGAGAAAGAAGAGAAATATCAACCTCCAACATAAAGCTGGAAGGGGAAAGACATAATATTTATATCAGTAAAGTGTTTTGTAAGAAAACATTATGACTTTTTTTACTGCTCATTTTCTAGAAATCTTACTGCTATTCATGTTTAGTGTAACCAGGCTTTCTGACAGTGACTCTGTTTCTATTTTCTGTGACCATAACATTTTAACATATAATGTTGAGAATTTGATTATCTTTTCATAAGTAGGTTATGGCTCTTTTCCAAGAATTTGTAAGCAACAGAATATTGGTTTAAAGAATGTGCCATTTGGATGTGACAGTACAGTTCATCCCAGGGAAATAGCTAAGGCCTGCTAATTAAAATAAGTTGAAGGGTGCCTGGGTGGTTCAGTCGGTTAAGCAGCTGCCTTTGGCTCGGGTCATGATCCCAGGGTCCTGGGATCGAGTCCTGCCTTGGGATTCTTTGCCTCCTGCTCTCCCTGCTTGTGCTTGCTCTCTCTCTGACAAATAAATAAAATCTTAAAAAATATAAGTTGATAATAGCTCCAGTTTCTGTAGTATTGACAAAGAAGCTATTGGTTATCATATTGTTTTCTGTGTATGTGTAGATTTTTCTTTTGGTGGCTTCTAGCTTAAGACTTTTATTCTGTTAAAAAGCCCTCAAAGTTTTTTCTTCCTTAACTTTTATACAACATAGATTTATGCACCACTTTCTCTTTCTCCACAATGTTTCTTCACTCCCTTTTGCAACTCATTTCAGACATTCCTCTTGGTGCTTTTAAATTGCTTATATTTGTAATAATCCCTCCACTTGACCATTCAATAAATTCGGTAACATAGCCCTTGAGAAACTGGACAGTGTATAGAGAGACTTCAATATTCTGCTCATGTTATGAATTGAACATGTATAAAAATAATAGACATTTTTTCTGATGTAGTTTAGATCACCATTTTATTAATACTTAAAAAGATGATGATACAGACTTCAGAGTAGGGAAAGTCTATGGTTAGGACCTTTAAAAGCTTGCATGGAACTTTACTATTGATTATTACTGGTGGCACTTGGCTTTATGTTGCAATACTAAAACAATTAAGTCATTTATTCAAGAAATGAAAAGGTATTTTAGTATTGATATAAGGAATGACAAATGCAAGTTTCTGAAGATTGTTTATTTGAAACAGAATTGAAATTGGAAAGCAACTTTTCACTGTCTTTGGCCCTGTCCTTGAACTTTTATCTGACTAATGGAAATGTTATGGTGGTTTAGGTCATCCTATTTAGAAATATCTTAGGGTACTTTGACTTTCGGTTCAAGGCACTCATCTGCTGTTGTGGCTAAAGGAAATAGAAAGGCCTGCCGACTGTCCAGATTTAAATGTTATTTACTTCTATTTCAACCAGATACAATTAGGATAAAAATATCTAGCTATAGTTTGGGCTACAAGGGTACTTTGGGATTATTGGATCGGCATCCTAAGTGGTTTTCCTGATTCCAGCCTTGCTTCCCTATAATCCTATTTCTACTCTACAGCTAAAATGAGGTATTTATTTCTTTAAGGGAAAAATATTTTTGGGAAAAAGAATTATTTTTTGGGGGGGGAGGAATTTAAAAAGTAAAGGGGAATAGCCTCTCATATGCTACCATCCAGAATGCAACACCATGAACGTCTTATTTGCTTCCATATTTTTTATTTGCTTGAATAAAAATCACTGAATTGTTTTTGCAAAAATAAATATAATACCTGCAATTGTAAAGAATCAAAATGAATGCAGTAAAGTGCTGTATCAGCAAGGTTTCAATGCAGTAAGCAAAAACATTCAGGGTATTTTAAGTAGAGAGGGATTTAATTCCGGTAATTGGGGCCTCACCAAGTCCCCGAGAGGTTGGGGGAGTACAAATCAGAGGCCACCACTGGACTATCAGTGTTCTGGTGCCATCCAGGGGTCAGGAGGCTGATGCTGTTCCTGGAAACACATCTTTTGCTGTCACTGCTGTCTCATACCTGCGAATACTTTCAAGAATGGCTCATGGGTATTTTTTTTTTCATTCTTTTGGTTTGAGAATGTCTGTCTCTTGTCTATATACCCAAATAATTTGGCTGAATATCATATTCTTGAGTCTCATTTTCCTTCCCTCCAAATTTTGTTCCATTGTCTTCTGACTTTTTTATTGCGGAAAAATCTGAGAACAGCCTGGTTTTTCCACATTGCCTTAGTATTTCTTTCTTTATCCTTGAAGTTAAATAATGGCTTAGTTTTCCCTATATCCAAATAGAACAATTTCTGTTTAACAATGTAGTTTAGATTTCTTTATCCTCACCTATTGGTGCCCTCTGTCTTTATGTTTTTTTGACATAGTGCATCCTATATAATAGCTAAAGTTTCTCAGATCAAATGTAAGAAGATTAAGGAAGGCATTTCACTTTTCAGTTTCACATTTATCTTATACCTTATGAGATGCTGGGTTTCCCACCATGTATGTGGATGAGCAGTTGTAGTGACATGAGTTTCTGTCCTCTGGAATAGAAGGTTGGAATGGGTGAACCTTACGTTCCTTCCCAGCCTGGATAGTCCTTAATTAGTACTTTGTGACTTCCAGTATGAGCCCATAACTGGCACTATTCTTGTGAAATCCTTTGGTAATTATGTTTGATGTGATAAAAATGAATGAACTATTTCCAGTTCTTGATAATCTTTTAAAAATGAATTTCTGGATCAACTCGTCTTTCAGAAATTTCCTCTAAGAGTTTTAGATTCTGGGAAGGCTACTAAACTTGACTATTGTTAATGTCATATCTGCAATATTAAGTTGTAACAGAATCTTTTATGACTGTTTTTTCCCCCATCCTGCATTGTTTTTTGAAGCCTGGAAGCTCCAGATTTCTGAGTAATTTCTATTAAGTAGACCCATTTTGGTTATTAAATTTTCCTCAGAAAATTTTATTCCCAAGCGATTTATCTGAATTTTTTTTAAATTTATATTTATTTTTTTATTTTTTTATTTTTTTTAAAGATTTTATTTATTCATTTGACACAGAGAGAGAGATTACAAGTAGACAGAGAGGCAGGCAGAGAGAGGAGGAAGCAGGCTCCCCGCTGAGGAGAGAGCCCGATGTGGGCCTCGATCCCAGGACCCTGAGATCATGACCTGAGCCGAAGGCAGCAGCTTTAACCCACTGAGCCACCCAGGCGCCCTATCTGAATTTTATATATTATAACTTCATGTAAGATGGGGGAATAAAAAGGCTTTCTTGAATTTAACAGTTTAGAACCATGAATCTAGATCATATCCCTTTACAATGAGGAAACTAAGACTCAGAGAAGTAGCTAAGGATTAGGAACACCCTGTGAGTCAGAGCCTAACTCCTATTTTTTATGCTTCATAAGCCACACAGTTCTGGGAAACAAAAGCTCAGATCACTCTTCATTAAAAATTTGTCATTCTATATATGTATCTTTAAATGCTAGAGGTAATTTTTTTTAATAATGACTATGGTATTTGCCAAATGGATTTTCTAATTTAATCCTTCTTTCTGTATTTATTAGTTGCCGTTTTACTAAGGAAATGCTTTCTCTTCTTTCCATCTATTTTTAAATTTATTTTTGTGTATGTCAGTATGGACTCATGACTTCCTATTGTATTTGATGGGTTCTACGCCATTACCGTTATTTATTTCCATGTCTGAATTCTTAGATCATCTAATAGGGGCCCTCTCAGGTTAGTTTCTCTATTCTTCTGGTGTGTCCCCATTATTCTTAAGCACTTCTCTACTTTCTGGCATAACGAGATATCCCAGAGATACGTTCTTTTCTTTCCCTAGCCTTGAAATAAGTCCTTTTTGCAAGAAGCCCTGAGTTCCTTTAAAAGGAGCATAGAATTTAGAAATCAAGATCTGAGTATCAAGTGTGCTCATTGGTGTTTCAGTGGCAGTGTTCCCAGCATCCCTCCGGGGCCAGAATTACGGATACGTGGTACTTATTTCTGTATCTCTTCCTATTGAAAACCATAGTGCCACTCTGGTATTCTTCATTTCAGTCCAACACCACAAGTTTTGTTTAAGTTTTCTCCCTTTTCAGAGAATGAGAAACCTGGGTCCCATTATCCTAAATATATTTACTTAATAGATCAGTGATGTTCTTAAAACACTAGTCTCCCTGGATTCACAGTACCACTTGACCTAGTGTTTTCGCTACTGCACAGCCGGGGTTGCCCTGTGGGAGGGGGTTGGGAGTGGACATTGCCCGGCCCAGAGACTCTCTGGGAAAGGTTAGGAAGGGTGGTTAACACACTCGTCTGCATTGGCCAGGGGTACAGATAGTGCTCAGCCCTCTCCCCTGTAGTCTCTACGGCTGCCTGGAGCAAGGTTGAGAGTCCAGGGCTGGCACATTAACCCGCCCTCTTCTTTTTGCAGACCCCATTTCCTTTCTTCACTTAATTCTTTACTCTTGCTGCCTTGGGGTCGCTGTTTTCTAGGGCGCCTGAGCTAGGTAAGTAGGATAGATAGCTTTCTCTGTCTTTGAAAGCTAAGGAAAATACTGAAAACAAAACAAGAAAAAAAAAGAGAGAGAGAGAGAAAAGACAGAATGAGAGAGTGAAAGAAATTAAAAACAATCCAGAACCCCATTATGTTTTCTCAAGAATTGTACCAAGTAAGAAATAAAACCAGAGTTAGTGTTACACTCAGCTTTAAGGAGCATCAGGGACACAGAGAGAACAGCCTGGGCACTCGAGATAAATGCAGTGGCCGCAGCAGAGGGCCAAATACAAGAGCAGATGAAGGTGAAGCCATATTAGGAACTGATACCCAAATTTTAACAATGATATTTGCATAGTGATAGATCTCCTTGACACCCATATTTATGTAAATATATTAATATAAAACACAGACATTTATACATATGTGAACTTTATATGTTTATAAATGTTTGTACCAAAAAGTGATTTAAGAAATAAGAAAAAAATTTGTATTATTTATTCACAGGTATATCTTAGAAGTTCTTTACTGTTCATTTTATTGCTGTCCAAACAGAAATAGTACAATCTGTTCCTTTTTTTCTTTGCTACCACATTGTAGGAAATGATCCCATCTGCTGTTCAGTGTTGTATATAAGAGTGCTTGTATGTTTTTAGTTTAGGTGTAAATATTTAAAACTACCAGGATTTTTTCAGGAAGTTATTCACAATAGCCTCATTCATCTTAAAGAGTTTTACTATTTAACAAAATTGATACTAAGGTTATCTTTATATAAGCATAGTAAGATGTAGTTACCTTGAAAAATGTATGTTACTGTATTTGAGTTTTAACATAGTAGGGCATTGCCTATATTCTTCTCACTTTGAACAAATATTAAAATAACCTTTATGGTTATATTTGACCTAACGAGTGTATTCTTAGAATATAATTTTACAGTTAACAATATCCTATGTAGGTTGTGGAGGGATAGCTAAGGATTTAATTTTTTTTTTCAGACTATTAGTTTAAACATGCTAGATTTCTGTTTCCTGCAATATACCTATAATAATTTGTGTTGGCAGTGTGCTGGCAAAATGACAGGACTTTTATTTGCCTAGGTTCTGAGTATAACAGAGAAGTGTAGCAAATTTGGAAAACAGATGTTAGTGGTCAAAGTAATCCTGCGTTATTAACCCAGTGAAAATTTTCACAATGGTTGCTCTTTGTTAATATAAAACAACCTTTAATCCCACAAATGGATATTGTGTATGCACCCTGGACTTCTGTTTACTATTTTTGCTCATGGTTCTTTATGTTGCTATTTTTATCCCTACTTTTAAATATCCAGGAGTCATCCATTTTGAGCTAGTGATCCATTTTATAAGTTTCACATATGATGCAACATAAGAAAAAAAATAAAAATTTAAGTTATGTTAGTGGACTTGGTAGGCTAAAATGATGAAAGCATTAGCTCAGACAGGCTCTATCACAAACTGAATAATAGTTGGGGTGTACTGACCAGCATTATATTTATAGGGCATATGGAACCTTCGAGACTATAACTATTTGTAAATCAGTATTACATTTCACATTTATAAAATGTATATGAACACAATAGTCTCAAGAATTCCCTTCTTACATCCTCTACTCCCACAAAATAATGGACATCCTGTCTCCATAAACTTCCCAGGAAGGCCATGCCTCCATGGAATACACTTTGGGATATAGGGGAAAGTACAGTGATTGGGATTTGGAGCTTGTGGCAATAGATAGTTTGAAAGTTCCGACTCTTCTCAAAATAGAAGCAATGAGGCTGTTACGACACAGTGAACATCTTGAAATGTTAAAAAAAAGAATGATCAAAGATGGAAGTTTTGCAGCAGAGCTGTCTTTTATATGGATGGAATGGATGTTTTGGGGAAAAAATGTAAAGTAAAACCAACATTTTCAAAGAAAATAAAACACTGCCAGGATTTAAGATTGTGAAACAGAGTTGTATGTTTTTTCTTTTTTCTTGAGGCTAGTGAAGGCAGAGTTTTTAAATTGTTTCAACTCTTAAAAAATCCAGATATATCTAAAGTCCATAGCCTGAGGTATGCCTTTCCTGTATGAATTTCTGTGACACTTAAGAAATACCTTACCAAAGACACTGACTACACACTGTATGTATGTGTGATGCCCATATCTTTATCTCACCTATTAGACTTTCAGCTTCTTGTAAGAATAATAAGAACAATGATAGTTTGTGCATCTTTGTGTCGACCTTAGTGCCTAAAACATTGCCTTAGATACAGAAAGTTGATAAGTGTTTATTAATGAATGAATAAGTGGAAAAATCTCCCCTGCCATTTCTCTTACTTTGCAATCTCCACAGTATTGAAGTACAAGGATAGGCCTGAAAACTACAATAACTTTGTTGTTACACAGTCAACCAGAAGACTGTTGTTTTACTTTTCAATGTTTTTATCCACTGAGAAAAAGTTGTTCTAATATATCCTCCCGACTATAATTTTCTATCTCAAGCAACCATTAGTTATAGTATGTTCCTTTTTTTTTTTTAAAGATATACTTATTTGAGAGAGAGAGAGAGAGAGACAGAGCAAACATGGGGAGAGGAAGAGGGACACAGACAGACTCCCCAGTGAGCCTGGAGACTGATGTGGGGCTCTATCCCAGGACCCTGAGACCATGACCTGAGCCAAAATCAAGAGTCAGATAGTTTACTGACTGAGCCACCCAGGTGCCCCCATAGTAGGTTCTTTTAAAATTGATTTGATACGAACAGATGTTTAAGGAGATGAAAAATTAGACAATAGTGAGAAACAGTTTGCCTTTCACCATGATGGAGTAACAGAGACTATCTGCCTTAAATAACCATACTAAACAATGGTTTTTGGACAACAGACAGCACATGACAGAGACCATGCTAGCCAGAAGACAATAGAGTGACATCTTTAAATTTCTGAAAGGAAACACCCGTTAATCTAGAATTGTACATCCAGCAAAAATGTTTTTCAAAAATGAAGGTAAAATGAAGACTTTCAGACAAACAAATGCTGAGAAAATTCATCACCAAGAGACCTACACTGAAAGAAATATAAACAGAAGCTCTCAGAGTGCCTGGGTGGCTCAGTTGGTAAAGCAGCTTTCTTTGGCTTAGGTCATGATCCTAGGGTCCTGGGATTGAGCCCTACACTGGGGTCCCTGCTTGGCAGAGAGTCTGCTTCTCCCTCTGTCCCTTTCACCCCTGCTCATGCTCACTCGCTCTCTCTCTCTTGAATAAATGAATAAAATTTTTTAAAAAAATAAAGAAATCTTTCCAAGCAAATGAAAAATAGGACCAGATGAAAATTTAGAAATACAGAAAGGAATGAAGAGCATTAGAAATAGTATGTGGGTAAATACAGAAAACTTCTGTCCTCATATTATTTTTACAAACTTAACAGATAATGGGCCCTTAAAAGCAAAACTAATAGTGTGTTGTGGAGCTTATAACATATGTGGAATTAAAATGTAAAATAGCAATAGCAGAAAGGAGGGAGTTGGAAGGAACTGGATGCTTAAAATTATGAGATTCTTTTTTTTAAATTAAAGATTTTTATTTATTTATTTTAGAGAGAGAGAGAGAGTGGGGGTGAGGGGCAAAGGGATAGGAAGACAAGCAGACTCCCCTCTGAGTGGAGACCCCACTGCAGGCCTCATCCCAGGACCCTGAGATCGTGACCTGAGCCAAAATCAAGAGTTGAACGCTTGACTGACTTGACCCATCCAGGTGCCCCAAACCATTGTGAGATTCTTACAATGTACATGAAAAGAAAGTAATCATAACCAATAAGCCAGTAATGGAGATTAAATTGAATCCTAAAGAAAAAATTCATTTAATTTCGAAGAAGGCAAGAGAAAAGGAGGAAAAGTGACAAAGGACAGGTGAGACCAATTAAAACAAATAGCAAGATGGTAGATTTAAACCTAATCATACTGATAATGATGTTAAATGTAAATATTCTAAATACTCACTTTTGAATGAATTGTTAGACTGGATAAATAAGCACAGCCCAATTATTTACTGTCTCTGAGAAGCCTCCTTTAAATATAAAGACACAAATGTGTTAAATGTAAAAGAATGGAAGATATACCATGCAAATATTAATCAAAAGAAGTCTGGAGTTGTTATATTAATATCATATGAAGGACTATTATAAGGGGTAAAAAGTGTACATTATAAAGTGGTCCGCTCATCAAGAAGACCTAAAAATCCTAAATGTGTATGCAGCTAATAAGAGTTTTAAAATATATGAAACAAAAACTGATCTGAATGGAGAAATGGCCAAATTTACAAATCTATTTAGAAATTTCAACACCTGTTTCCCAATAACTGCTGGGACAAGTCCAAAACCATTAAGGATATTGAGACTTAACTACCACTATTAATCAACCAGATCTAACTGAAATTTGCAGAGCACTCAATCCAACAACAGCAGAACACCCATTCTTTTCAAATATATTTCTCAAGATAGACCATATTCTGTGTAATAGTCAAGTCACAATAAATGTAATATCTTGGTTTTTGACTGCTGTAACAAATTACCAAAAATGTAGTAGCTTAAAACAACACAAATTTATTCCCTTACAGTTCTGGAGGTCTTAAGTCCAGAATGGGTTTTACTGGGTTAAAATTAAAACTGTTGGCAAGGCTCTGCTCCTCCTGGAGGCTTTAAGGGAGAATCTGTTTCCTTGCCTTTTCGAACTTCTAGACGCCATCCATGATGGCAGCAATGTTTGGGTGAGTTTTTACTCATACCGCCATCTCTTTGATTATGTTTTCTGCTACCCTCTTCCACTTAGAGGGACTCTTGTGGCTATATAAGGCCTACCTGGATAATCTGGGATACTCTCTTCATCTTAAGGTCAGCTGGTAAATAAATTTAATTCCATCTGAAATCTTAATTCCCCTTTGCCATGTTAGGTAACATATTCCCAGGTTCTGACTGGGAATTAGTATGTGAAAATTATTAAAGGGGAGCATTATTCTGCCTACTATACCTAAAACGATTGAGATCATGTTAAGTGTATTCTTTGGCCACAAGGAAATTAAATTAGAAAAAAAAATGTCAATATGATATTTGGGGAAAATCCCCAAATATTTGGAAACCAAGCAACACACATCTAAATAATGCACGAGTCAAAGGAGAATCATAAGCCTAATTTCAAGATATTTGGAACTGGCAGGAAAAATCCTGGAGGAGTTTATTGGAAAAAAGGTAAAGATATAACTGGAATGGGACACACTGATTTTGTGGAGCAACAGTGGTGGCACCCGGGGAGGGAAATCTTCAGACTCCAAGAGGTTAAAGGAAGGAGAGGGGCAATTAATTCTTTTTTCTCCACCACAACCTGAGAAACAATCATATGATCCACCCGAATCAAGTAGGATCTCTCCCTGGCAATCCTACCTGCTGGTAGGTGGCTCGTTCCCATTCGTGTACTGTGAAATCAGAAAAAGTCATGTAGATGCAGACAGTGTAGAATTATTCTGCTGTGCTTGATGCCCTCAATAGGAGCTCTAGAAGTTGGATCTCCTGTTACATTTATAAACACGTGGTCTGGCATGACTTTGGTCTCCATCTGCCTGATATGAAGTCATTTGTTTCTCCTATGGCCCAGGAGCCTTGGGTTTCCTGCTGTGCCTTGTATGGCCATTGAGGCTAGAACTTCCCACGTGGGCAAGTTGACCACTGCCCATGTGGCTTAAACAAATCAATGTAATGGTGATCCAGATCAAGGTTAGCAACAAATCTCAAACTATATGTTATTACTAACATACAGAATTAAATTGGTTTTTGTAGATTTATCTTGTGTTCTATGATATTAAACATATTTGCTAGTACTAGTAACTATTTTGTAGATTCCTTCACATTTTCATTATAGATAATTTTGTTTCTGGAGAAAGACTATTTTATTCTTTCTTTCCAAACTGTATTCCTTTTATTTCTTTTTCTTGACTTATGACATGGGATAGCACCTCCAATACAATGTTGCACAGAAGTAATGAGAGTGAACGCAAATGAAAAAGAAATCATGTAGCTAATGTAATAATTATATATGCTATGTGAATATGTTTTTATTAAGTGGAAGCTTTAAGCCTTATTTTAAAAGAGAAGAACTTGTAAAATGCATGCTATACTTAAAATACATATATACTTAAAATACATGCTATATTGACATTAAATAATTCTTATATTAAAAAATAACTACTATAACTTCATAAAAATTGTATTTTACTCCCAATCAAAATTATCTTCAACTTTTGGATCAAATGAGACTCCACTTTGAATCCATTTTTTAACCATTTTAAATAACTGAGAGTACTTTATACTTGATTTACCCTCACAGGAGTTTCTTTTAGAATTTCTTTCTTTTCTTTTTCATGAAAACACATTCAAGGGTCCACACTGTATCTTGGCAGCTAAGGCCATTGCTAGCACAGAGCGGGAGTTCAACATGTATTTGTTAAATGAATGAATATTAAGTGTTTAGTAAGATAATAAACTTTCCCTGAACCCAGTACATTGAACAGATATCTTTGTGTGCTTTAGAAAGAAATCTGTTATAAATTTTTTAAGATTTTATTTATTTATTTATTTGAGAGAGAGAGAGTGTGTGAATTGCGGGGAGGAGCAAAGGGAGAAGGACAGCAGACTCTGTTCTGAGTGCGGAGCCCAACATGAGGTTCAGTCATAACCTGAACCTCAGTGTGGAGCCCAGTGTGGGGTTCAGTCATGATCTGAGCCAAAATCAAGAGTCAGATGCTTAACCCACTGAGCCACAGACGCTCCTAAAAAATCTGTTTTAAATCATATGACTAAGTTAAAGGAAATGGAAAAAAATGCTATCTCTGTAAATATAAAAGAAATATTTTTGAAAAACAATTCAGAGCAGTCTTTAAAGATTTTTTTAAACAAATGCACTTTATTTGAAAACATGGTATGGAAAAAGATGAACATTTTCAGAAAGAAGTTCCATGTACATTGCTGAACTTTAGCATATATGCCCTTAAGCAAAACTTCCAGCATTAAGTCCTTAATATCCATTTCACAAAAATATGAGCAGCGCAGATTCAATAAATTAAGGTCACCTGACTCAGCTGTTCCTCTCAGATTTAGAAAAAAACTGCTGGATCGTTACATTCTTGTATAATCTTCTCTGTCTTCCCACATTTCCACGTGTGGTTCATGATGTTGCAAAATGCTCTGAAACTGCAGTTCTAGTGTCTTCTGATTAGTGTCAGTTTTTCTCTGCTTCTTTCCCTGGACAGTGGGGCACAGTGGGAAGAGAATGGACTTGTTTGAGTTCTGTCACTTCGTATGCGTGCACGTCCCTTCAACTGTCAGACCTCATTTTGTTCATTGGTAAAACAGGCCAATAATGGCTAGTTTGTTGTGTGGTCAATAAAGGAAGGTACGGGAAAGCACCTCAAAGACATAGTAGGATATTGGTAAATTTCTTCAGTCATAAATTGATATTTTGTGGTGAAAAAGCACTGGAGTTGAAATTTTGCCTCCTCCAGTTACCAATTTTTTTTATCTTGGGCAGGGGACTTCACTCTTCTGAACTGAATAAGTAATACCTGCCCCATGCAGAATTATACTTACCTCATAAATTTTAAGAATTAAAGATGACATGTAGAAAGCAAAGTGTTCAGTAAACTTCAATTATAAAATGATTTTTAAAAGTACCTATATACATGAAATCAACTCAAAATGGAATAAAGACTTGAATGTAAGATGTGAAACCATAAAACTCCTGGAAGAAAACATAGGTAAGGGCCACCTGGGTGGCTCAGTGGGTTAAGCCTCTGCCTTTGGCTCAGGTCATGATCCCAGGGTTCTGGGATTGAGCCCTGCATCAGGCTCTCTGCTCAGCAGGGAGCCTGCTTCTCTCTCTCTCTCTCTCTCTCTCTCTCTGCCTGCCTCTCTACCTACTTGTGATCTCTCTCTCTCTCTGTCAGATGAATAAATAAAATCTTAAAAAAAAAGAAAACATAGGTAATAAGCTGTTTGACATCAGTCTTGACTGTAATTTTTTTTTATTTAACACTGAAAGCAAAGGCAATAAAAGCAAAAATAAATAAATGGGAGTACATCAAACTTGAAAAGCTCTGTATAGCAAAGGAAACCATCAACATAATGAAAAGGCATCCTACTGAATGGGAGAAAATATTTGTAAATCATATATCTGATAAGGGTTTAATATCCAAAACATATGTAGAACTCATACAACTCAGTAGGAAAGAAGCCCAAACAATCTGATTAAAAAATGGGCAGAGGAGGGGCACCTGGGTTACTCAGTAGGATGAGCATCTGACTCTTGGTTTTGGCTCAGGTCATGATCTCAGGGCCATGAGATGGAGCTTTGGGTCCACCTCTGTGCTCAGCAGGGAGTCTGCTTCTCTTCCTCTCCCTCTGCCCCCCCCCCCCCCCCCCCCCCCCCCCCNAATCAATCATTCAATGTTTTAAAAAGATGGGCAGAGGAATTGAATAGACATTTTTCCAAAGAATACATAGGAATGGCCAACAGGTGCACGAATAGGTACTCAAATCACTCATCAACAAGGAAATGCAAATGAAAAGCACAGTAAGATAGTGCCTCACACCTGTTAGGATGACTGTTATAAAAAAGACAAGAGATAACGAGCGTTGGTGAGGATGTGGAGAAATTGGAATCCTTGTGCACTGATGGTGGGAATGTAAGATGGCACAGCCATTACGGGAAACAGTATATAGTTCCTCAAAAAATTAAAATAGAATTACCACGTGATCCAGCAATTTCACTTCTGGATATATACCCAAAAGAACTGAAAGCAGGTCTCAAGAATATTCGTAGCACTATTATTCACAATAGTCAAAAGATGGAAACCTGGGCGCCTGGGTGGCTCAGTGGGTTAAAGCCGCTGCCTTCGGCTCAGGTCATGATCCCAGGGTCCTGGGATCGAGGCCCACATCAGGCTCTCTGCTCGGCAGAGAGCCTGCTTCCTCCTCTCTCCTCTCTCTCTGCCTGCCTCTCTGCCTACTTGTGATCTCTCTCTCTGTGTCAAATGAATAAAAAAAAAAAAAAAAAAAGATGGAAACCTTCCAAATGTCAGTCAACAGATGAATAGATGTGGTATACAAACACACACACACACACACACACACACACACACACACACACACACACACACACACACACACTGGAATATTATTCAACCATAATAAGGAAGGAAATTCTAACACATGTGACAACATGGATAAACTCTGAGGACAGTATGTTCAGTGAAGTAAGCCAATCAGAAAAAGAGAAAAATTTTATGATTTCACTTACATGAGCTACCTGGAGTAGTCAAATTTCTAGACACAGAAAGTAAAGTGGTCACCAGGGGCTGGGTGTAGAAGAGGTTGGGGAGTTGTTTAAAGGATATAGAGTTTCAGTTTTGTAAGCAAAGAATTCTGGAGATCAGCTCTATGACAACGTGAGGGTAGTTCCCATGACCAAACTGTACACTTAAAAATGGCCAATACGGTAAGTTTTGTGGTATGTGTATTTTACGATAGTTTTCTAGAAAAAACTTAACAGAAATTGCATAAAGGTGATTTTTAAAATAGTGCTCAGAAATGTTGCTCTGATTTGGTTGTACTTCTGGATTGTAAGCAGCTTTAAAAATCAAAATTTGACGGGCGCCTGGGTGGCTCAGTGGGTTAAAGCCTCTGCCTTCGGCTTAGGTCATGATCTCAGGGTTCTGGGATCGAGGCCCGCATCGGGCTCCCTGCTCGGTGGGGAGCCTGCTTCCTCCTCTCTCTCTGCTTGCCTCTCAGCCTCCTTGTGATCTCTCTCTCTCTCTCTCTCTCTCTCTCTCCAATAAATAAACAAAATCTTAAAAAAAATCAAAATTTGACTCAAAAATACTCAAAAGATGAATACCATATTTATCTTTAAATATACATTTCCTAATCATAGAGTAGAGTTGGGTTTGGGGACATAGAATTTAGTGTGGGTCTGTGAAAAGCCCCACAAAGGTCACAGGGATTTGTCCTGGTATCTCTCTAGGAAGGGTTCTTTCCAATTTTCATAGTTCATAAAGGGTTTATGTTTTTCCTTCCTGTTTCTCACAGGCCTGGATCTGTGTCATGAGCTGAATGCTCTCAGCTGGATAGAGTTAAGGAACGCATGTACAACATTGTACCATATCAGGGTTTTCTGGAAAAAGGAGATTTAAATTTTTATACAAATGGCTGCTAGATTTCAAGTTCAGAATTTATTTTATGCGAAGCCCATATGTTGTGTTACACAGTGTCAGAAAGACAGACTGATGGACAGATTCCCACCTCTATGTGTCATGTATCATAGCTACCACGTCTTTGTTTCCTCACAGGTTTTTAACAGTTGTGGGTTTTTTTATTATTAACATATAATGTATTATTTGCTTCAGGTCTGTGAATCATCAGTCTTACACAATTCTCAGCACTCACCATAGCACATACCTTCCCCAATGTCCATAACTCAGCCACCCTACCCCTACCCCCCACTCCCCAGCAACCCTCAGTTTGTTTCATGAGATTAAGAGTCTCTTATGGTTTGTCTTCCTCCCCAGTCCCACCTTGTTTCATTTTTTCCTTCCTTTCTCCCCATAATCACCTGCCCTGCCTCTCAAATTCCTCATATCAGAGAGATCATATGATAATTGTCTTTCTCTGATTGACTTATTTTGCTTAGCATAATACCCTCTAGTTCCATTGATGTCATTGCAAATGGCAAGGTTTCATTTTTATGGCTGCATAGTATTCCATTGTGTGTGTGTGCGTGTGTGTGCGTGCTCACGCGTGCGCCACATCTTCTTTATCCATTCATCTATTGATGGACATCTAGGTTCTTTCCGTAGTTTGGCTATTGTGGACCTTGCTGCTATAAACATTCAGGTAGGTGCATGTGCCCCTTCAGATCCCTACATTTGTATCTTTAGGGTAAATACCCAGTAGTGTGATTGCGTGGTCATAGGGTAGCTCTATTCTCAACTTTTTGAGGAACCTCCATACTGTTTCCAGAGTGGCTGCACCAGCTTACATTCTAGTAGTGGTGTTTTAACAGAAAACCCTAGAAAAGTAGCAGAAAGCAAAGAAGTAGTGTGAAGTGTGCCAGTTGGTTCCCTGACTTGCAAAAGCCCTTGACACATAGGTTGAACACAAGGCAAAGCAGGGAGAGGGAGGGAAGGCTGGGGAGTGAGGCATCACTGAGGGATAGGAAGGGAGCATGGAAGGACAAGCTCTCTCTAAGACATGTCACCTGCTTCATAGTTGTTCTCTCTTTTGACCGTGGAAGATGTTAGTACAGTACTTTCTTACATACAGCAGCTGCTCAATAAATGCTGACTACTTTTACTGAGTGCATCATACCTATGGGAAGAACAGATTCAATGTTGGAGTTAGGAACTGTGTTTTTAGCAAAGCTCAGCAGCTCTTTCACTTGCATTATTAGAACACTGATGATTAGTCATTTTTTTTATTACCTCCAATTTTCTTCCATATTCTCTCACTTCAGAGAAAAAGTTAAAGACACTTATTCTAGGCCCCTGGGTGGCTCAGTCGGTTAAGCATCTGCCTTTGGCTCCAGTCATGATCCCAGGGTCCTGGGATCAAGTCCTACATCGGGTTCCCTGCTCAGCGGGAAGCCTACTTCTCCCTCTCCCACTCTTCCTGCTTGTGTTACCTCTCTCACTGTCTATCTCTCTCTCTGTCAAATAAATAAATAAATAAATAAATAAATAAATAAATAAATAAATATCTTAAAAAAAAGACGCTTATTCTATTTTTCTTTTTTTATTCTATTTTTCTTAGAGTGAATTTAAATTTTACTGTATTTCTAATTATCTTTATATGAAGGTATTTATACTTACATATTGAACTTCCATAAAACAGTATTTGATTTGATCCCTGTGAATAACCATTGACCTAATATTGTCATAATTAACACAGTTTAGTTAGTTGATAGGTAACTATGCATGGCTGGTAGTCTGGTTTAAAAATGGTATGTTTGATTTACCCAAATTTCTGTCTAAATTTAGAGAGCAGAGTATTTGCAAATGTCCATTTGGAAATTAGGTCATGTCCCTGTTGTTATTTTCTTAATAGAGTTTAAAACTTTTTACTTTATGAATAATTTCGTTTTAGCTTATGTAAATCCAGTAGTTTTAGGTCAGAAGTAATTTTTGAGAGACTTCACATTCAGCTTAGATCCCATTTATGTGGTAGACTTTTTACGATCGTTCCAGACTGGCCTAGTTTATTCCATCAATGGCTTCGAGTAGTTTTTATTCAAAAAGTAATGCATTGCATATTCTCTGGTGCTTGGGCAGATTTGCAGGCTGCATGAAATTGCTGCCCAGCTGGGAGACAGTATTCCTGGTCCCTGGCGAAGGGCTGTTTGAAAGGGGAGATGTCATTTGAGGTGGGGTGGAGGGAGCCATGTGGAAAAGGAGAGTGTGCCAAGATTATTCAGGGACTCGTGCTGAATCTGAGTACATAGGAGGAGAGGGTCCTGGGCAGGTGGATTTCCATGTCTGAAGATGGTTCTGCTGTTCTGTTGTACACAGATTGGTGGTTTGGCTGAGTTGCCAATCATGCTTTGGAAGCCATTTTTCCCTCAGAACATAGAAGACATGGTTCCCCTATCTTGTAGTTTCCAGAAATGAGAAATTCTTTACAACTTGGATCTTTGATGCTTTGTGTGCCTTTCATCCCCTTTATTTTTGGAAGCTTCTGGGAAGTTCACTTTTCCTCAGGAATCTGAAACTTCACAGCGATATTCACATGGGTTTATTTTCATCCATTGTGTGGGCTTTTCGTATACCCTTTCAGTTCTGAGAAATTGGCTTGAATTATCTCTTCTCTTTTGTTTTCTCTGTTTTTTTTTTTTTATTTTTAGTTTTTGGAATTATTATCAAGTTGATGCTAGACCTTCTCCACTCATCCCATTTTCCTCTTCCCCTTACCTACCCCATTTCCAAGCCTTTTATCTTTTCGTCCGGCTTTCTGGGAGATTTTCTCAACGCCATTTTCCAACTCTTCCACTGAATTTTCTGTTTCCTTAGATAGCTAGCTAGCTAGCTAGACACATATACACATAATTCAACGCCACATTTTATAATAGACTTAAATGCTATGGAAAGTCACAGTAGAGGGAAATCCATCTTGGCCAAAACCCAACAAATGGATGCTTCACCTCTGGATATCCTTTTGTAACAAATGCTTGTTTAAAGCCCTTCATCTTCTCATCCACTGATTCACAAAACCAGTCAATCCACTGATTCACAAAGCCACAGATTTGTGAGTAACCATAAAGGTTCCCAGTTCACCAGTTCTTTCCTGGCTGATTCCAACCCACAGCTTCCCCACTAAGTACTTGTCCTGTCTCTGCTTGCACATCACATGGCTTGGGCAGCCCACTCATGTCTGTCCTTGTGCTAATGGCACTGCCAATCATTCCATTCTCCTCTCTACTTCACATTATCAAGCCCTGTTGATTCTTCCTTTGCCATATGTCTCCAGTTCATCTATTCAATGCTAGCATCTCAACATGTTTATTTAAGCACCTACTGTGTGCCAGGGAGTGTGCAAAGTGCTGGGGCTCCATAAAGGCCCCATCAAAGAGCTGGTACCCCCTCATGGGTGCAGTAGACATGGATTGAAGATTTCAGGAGAAAAGCAGACATGGGAGGAAAGTGTTTTGCAGGAGATCCTACTGGCGGCATGGGGGTTGATGCTGAATCCACAGGGGAGAAGGCCTGACACCACAAAGGGGATTGGGTGTAGGATATTTTTGCTGGACTAGAAGGTGGTGGGGCTGAGGCCATTTTCACTGCACGTGAAGCAGCACTATAAACAAGGTTGAAGGCTCAAAAGATATTTTACTCAGGGGTGCTGGGTGGCTCAATCGGTTAAATGTCTGACTCTTGATTTCGGCTCCGTCATGATCTCAGGATCACGAAATCGAACCCTACATTGGGCTCTGTGTGGAGCATGAAGCCTGCTTAAGATTCTCTCTCTCAAAACAGTGTGGAGATTCCTCAAAAACTTAAAAATTGAGCTACCCTATCCTATGACCCAGCATTTGCACTACTGGGTGTTTACCCCAAAGATACAGATGCAGTGAAAAGAAGGTTCATATGTAGCCCAATGTACATAGCAGCAATGTCCACAATACAACATTAAATGTCGAGATGCCCTTTAACAGATGAATGGATAAAGAAGATGTGGTCCATATATATACAATGGAATGTTACGCAGCCATCAGAAAGGATGAATAGCCAACTTTTGCAACAGCATGGATGGGACTGGAGGAGTTTATGCTGAGTGAAATAAGTCAAGCAGAGAAAGCCAATTAGCATATGGTTTCAGTTACTTGTGGAACATAAGGAATAAAATGGAGGACTCTAGGGGAAGGGAAGGAAAAGTGAATTGGGGTAAGTCGGAAAGGGAGATGAACCATGAGAGACTGTGGACTCTGAGAAACAAACTGAGGGTTATGGGGGGGAAGAGGATGGGAGGATGGGTGAGCCTGGTGGTGGGTATTAAGGAGGGCACGGATTGCATGGAGCACTGGGTGTGGTGCATAAGCAATGAATCTTGGATCACTACATCCAAAACTAATACTCTATGGTGACTAACATAACACAATAATAATAATAAAAACAACTTTCTCTCCCTCTGCATACACCGCCACCAAAATATATTTTACTCATTCATTCAACAGATATTTTTTGAGCACCAACCATGTGCCAGGCAATTGTTTTGCCACTGGATGTAGCAGTGAAGCAAACATACAAAAATCAGATCGAAATATAAATTATATAATCTTATAAAATAGATAAGTAGATCATGTAGCCTATCCAAAGGGGATAGCTGTGACGGAAGCCAGCAAAGCAGGATGATGGAGATGGGGGTCTTGAACCCTAACCTGTGGTTGAGTAATTTTCACACTGTACTTCCGAGAACCCTCGGGGCTGCAGAGGTGCTTCCAAGGGTCCATGAGCATCGACATTCAATACAAACCTTACATGTTAGATTCCACCAGCACGTACACATACGCCACTGCAGTAACTCCTGCTTGGAAAAAGCCTTGACTTTCAAACAGTTCTGTTCCTTTGAATTATCTTCATGGTACAGAATTTTACCCACTTAAACCTAAAGATGAATTCACTTTAGTAAAACATCTCACCTATGTATATCATATATTGAGAATCCACTGCTAATACTATTTGAAAGCCACTTTGTAGACTTTCAGTGTGCCTTATTCTTGCATTATCCTAGCTGCCTCTTGCACCTTTAGATGTTCTCTTTCTAATAACTCTTGCATACCGTTGCCAGAATTAGTTTTCTTAGAACGCTGAAGTTCTTAATTAAATGCTTGAAACGAAACCCTCTCGTGGGGAAAAGCAAACCCAAATATTAGCTGTAGCCCTGCCACAAAATGCTCTGTGACCTTAAGCAAATCTTTGTGTTCTCATCTGTAAGTATCTTCTCTGCTCTAAATATTACCCCCATGATTTTTTCCCCCAGCTATTAATGGTCTTTATGATCCATCCCAAGCTTACCCACCCAGTCCCCATCCTGCCCTCATCCTCTCTGCTCTTGCATGCTCTTTCTTTTCACTCCTGTCTTTCCCTTCCCCAGTGTATACACCATTTTCTGGTTAATTACTCTCTGCATATGTCCACGCTATTTTCCGAAGCCAGACTGGGCTCTTTCCTTAGCCCATTGACTTAAATTCTGCACATTCTTTAAAAATCGTCTTCTAGAACTGATGGTCAAAGGAAAGTTCCTAGAAGAACACTGGTAGTACCAAATGATGCAGCTTTAACATAGACTGAGAACTGGGAACAAACAATTTGATTTGTCTAGAACTGTGCTTTCCAATACAATAGCCACTATCCATGTGTGGCTCTTTCAGTTAAAATCTACTAAAATTAAATACAATAAGACATTTTTGTCTTTCAGTGCATTTCAAAGTGCTCAATAGCCTTATGTGGCTAATGGCTACTCTGTTGGACAGTGTGGATTTAGGACATTTCCATCTCTGCAGAAAGTTCTCTTGGGCAGCACTGGTCTAAAGGCTCACAGATGACTTGAAAATTGCTTTAGGGACTTCTGGAGGAAGTGGTCAGAGGAAATGCTTGATGAAGAAATAAAAGTGATGCATTTAGGCAGTTGGTTCTAGAGATATGACAATGGCAAGAGGGAGAGACATACGGGAAAAGGTAATGGCCAAGTAAAAGGAGATGTGCGGAAAAACATGTGAAAACAGAAGGACTGAATCTGTTCCAGACATTGGTGGAAGAGTAAGTAGGAAGAGGCAGATATATTGGATACTGTGAAAAACAATTGAAACAGGATGTTGACATAAGTTTCACTGTGTTTCGATTTTGGCTGAAGCCCCAAAAGGTTGCATAGAAAACAATAGATGGCAGTGATATCCACATTCCTAAAGAAGGTTTACACCCCTTGGCCCAACACCTTGAAGGTGTGCTGGAGGTGGAGGAGGCCAAGATGGACTGAGAGGGTCGGAAGGAAAGGAATCCCTGCGTCGCCCCTCAGGCTGAGTGAATGGGTTGGAAGGAGACCACTTGGCTCTTGTGACATGCTCTGTGCCCTCATGGGGCTGTGAGGACCCGAACCTGGACTAAAGACGTTTAGAGGTCAATGCTGAGGCTATCCCTGTCTGCCTGGCCTCACAGCAGGGGGAGGGTACACTGGGAGCCCGCTGTGCATTCACTAATAACAGGGTAGAGGGTCTGTCTTCCATGGACCAGGAGAGGCCCTGGTGGTTTTTTTTTTTAAAAAGTAGCCCCACCCAAGG
Organism: Ailurus styani; assembly: GCA_002007465.1. NCBI lineage: Eukaryota > Metazoa > Chordata > Mammalia > Carnivora > Ailuridae > Ailurus > Ailurus styani. The sequence continues at coordinate 2,773,298 of LNAC01000288.1, forward strand.
GCCTTTTCTGCCACATGCGGAGGCTGGAGGGCATTTGTAGTGATCAGGGCTTACTCTGAGCCTTGGGAGCTGCAGAAGAATGTTTCAAGAGGGAAAATCTCCACAGGACCCACAAAGAGGCCGCATTTGAGGAGTCAGACAGTGTGGGTACGGAATGGAAGAAAGTAGCCGACAGATTGAAGAGAAGCCTGCTGTGTTTGCAACAGCCTGGGCTGGGATCTGGGAGAAACTTGGAGTTTGGGTTGGACATTTTAACTCACTGAAATACAGTTGTTTGGGGACTAAAGTTTACCAGGGACTTTTAATTTTTGTAAATGACTGGGACAGCTTTGGAATAGGTTTCATCACAATTCACAGGCTTCTGAATGGATTAAAGGCACCGAGGAGAAGGAGTGTGGTTTCTACTCTTGCTCTCAATAGAGCCCTGCCTGGGCGCCTGGGTGGCTCAGTCGGTTAAGCCGCTGCCTACGGCTCAGGTCAAGATCCCAGGATCCTTGGATCGAGTCGAGCATCAGGCTCCCTGCTCCGCGGAGAGCCTGCTTCTTCCTCTCCCTCTGCCTGCCACTCTGCCTGCTTGTGCTCTCTACTTCTTTCAAATAAATAAATAAAGTATTTAAAAAAAAAATAGAGCCCTGCCTGTTTGGGGCAATGGCTGAACTAACTTGGAGTCTGATGAGAGTACAGAATGTTTAGAAAAGCTTTTAGGAGATTGTGGTGAGAATTAATAAGGAGTAAGTGTCAGAATAAGAATCTGCAAAATGACCAGTTGAAGAGAAACAACAGGGATTTACGGGATCAGGCAGATGAAATTTTTGGTTCTGTTTCTGGGAGCAAGTCCTTAGTTTGGGATAAGGAGAAGATTGTTATATATTTATTTGGGGTTTATAGTTTGGGTAATTTTAAGCCACGTGGTTTTGTGGATTGTCATTTTGAAATCAGAGGAAAATAAATGGAGAAAGCTGTTTACCCTGGCCAAGCTTCCTTCTGTTTGTGGTGGTTCCTATGCCCTTTGATGCTATTAGCATGAGAACAATTAAATATGTTCTTTTCAGTTTATGATTGGGCTGGGGTGGTGTATTATCTCTACTTCATTTTTAGGATTGGTTCATTTATTATGTGTATTCAATGGGGACTCTTGCTATACCTTACCCGTCAGGATGCCATCAGCTGTAGATAACAAAAAACCCTAAACCATGTTGGCCTAAGCACCTGGAGGAGGGGCCGGCTCTGACTCCCTTCTCTCTGTGATACTCCAGGGTCTGCCCTCCCCTCTGTGCTGGCTGTATCCTTAATACGTGCCTGAATCAATTCCACGTGTCAACAGAATTTCTCTTCAAGTGTACCAAAGGCTGCCCTCCCCAACCCCCAGGAGACCCCCACTCATATATCATTGGCCAGAACTGGGTCACAGCCTACCTCTGAACTAATTCCTGCTGGTAAGGGAAAAGGAATCCTCCGAGCCATTTATTAAACTATTCAGTAAGTACTTGCTAAAACTAGGAATAGCGTCAGCATCCCCTCAGCATATGACTTGCAGAGAATGTCTGAACCAAATCAGGGTTCTGTTAGGAAGGAGGAAAAGAGAAATGGGTGTTGTGTAGAGTCTTGTATCTATTCCTAGAATTATATATAATGACTAATTATAGATTAGATGGTGGGAACATAGTGTATGTAGACTAGCAAATCTGCTCTGACAAAACCCCCAAATTTTCTCTCACCATTAATGTGAGAGATGTGGCTCACATCAGAGGCATGTGGTCCAGAGTCGGTGGGGTGGCTCTAACATAGTTTGAATATTAAAGCTGCCATGTTTGGTGGCTAAGAAGCCCCCCAAATCCAGAGGTGGGGAAAACAGAGGTTTTGCTCTTAGATCACAGTGTGAGGCAGTCTTATGAGTTGAGGTGACATCTCTGCTACCCTGGGCCATTCAGGATCCTTGTTCCTTCCATGGTATTTCTTTGATGTTTCCCCAGGGCACTGTCATTGCCTGCATGGTCAAGGCTATGTCACCATTTCCAGGTTCTGGCCAGAAAGGGGCAAAAGAGAGCATAGAGGAGGTAGGCCCTGTATAAAGGCCTGGACCAGGGCTGCCTGGGTGGCTCAGGTGGTTGAGCGACTGCCTTCAGTTTAGACCATGATCCTGGAGTCTCGGGATCAAGTCCTGCATCAGGCTCCCTGCTCAGCAGGGGAGTCTGCTTCTCCCTCTGACCTTCCCCCTGTCATGCTCGCTCTCTCTCTTTCTCCTTCTGTCTCAAATAAATAAATAAAATCTTAAAAAATAAATAAATAAAGGCCTGGACCAAAGTGACACCCATTGCTTCTGCTCACATTCCATTGGCAAGTTCTTTTTTTTTTTCCTTTTTAAGATTTCGTTTATTTATTTGAAAGAGAGTGCATGAGAGGGGAAAAGGTCGAAGGGAGAAGCAGACTCCCCTTGGAGCTGGGAGCCCGATGCAGAACTTGATCCTGGGACTCTGGGATCATGACCTGAGCCGAAGGCAGTCGCTTAACCAACTGAGCCACCCAGGCGCCCCCGACTGCTATAACCAAGTATCATAGACTGGATGACTTATTTACTCTTTATTTCTCATAGTTGTGGAGGCTGGGATGTCCAGGATCAGGGCACTGGCAGCTTCACTGTCTGGTGAGGGCCTCTTTCCTAGTTCACAGCTGGCCATCTTCTCCCTGAGTCCTCCCATGACAAAGGCGGTGAGGGAGCTCTCTGGAGTCTTTTTCGTGAGGACACTAATCCCATTCATGAGGGCTCTGTCTTCATGTCCCAGTCACCTGCCAAAGTCTCCACCTTCAAATACCACCCCACTGGGGATTAGGTTTCAACATAGGAATTTGGGGGGAACACAAATATTCATCCTATCACACCCAAGAAATGCAGTGTTACCAGACAGCTTCCAAGGTGGCTCATGGCATCACCATTGCCAGCCAGCAGAAAGTGAGTTCAAACCCAGGCAAAGGGTCTGTAAGGGGATGACAAGTTGCACCCATTGCTTCTACTCACACCGTATTAACCTCAGCTCAGCCACATGGCCACATGGAAGGGAGGCCAGGAAATGGAGTGGAGCTAGAAGGCCAAGTATCAGGACAGGGGCAGAACTGGTTACCATGACCTACTAGTGGCTGCTCTCACACAAAGGTTTCTCTCTGTTTTGCATAGGATCTTTCCATCTGGAGATTGTTTATTTACTAAACAAAGTTCTGTTTAGTGCCTGAGGCCAACAGTCACCTATCATAACATTTCTGAGGTTGGTTACTTGCCATTCTTCCACTGTAGGAAAAATCAATGTTAGTAGTAAACCAGTATTAGCACAGTCATTATGAATAGAAAAATTTCCAGAGGTACTTTTTATTAAAAAATATGCATGATTTTGGCCTTCTAAAACAATTTGTGTGGCTGTGTGTGAGTGTATCCGTATGCATGTAGTTTTTTTTTAATGTTTATCCTGGGAAACATTTATTTATTTATTTATTGCATGATTAAATATTTATTATTATTTTTTAAATTTAATTTTATTTTTTCAGTGTTCCAAGATTCATTGTTTATGCACCACACCCAGTGCTCCATGCAATACATGTCCTCCTTAATACCCACCACCAGGCTACCCCCTCCACTCTCCCCCCTCCCCTTCAAAACCTTCAGTTTGTTTCTCAGAGTCCACAATCTCTCATGGTTCATCTCCCCCTCCAATTTACCGCAATTCATATGCATGTGGTTTTATTTTTTTTATTTTTTTATTTTTTTAAAGATTTTATTTATTTATTTGACACAGAGAGAGATTACAAGTAGGCAGAGAGGCAGGCAGAGAGACAGGGAGAAGAGGAAGCAGGCTCCCTGCTGAGCAGAGAGCCCGATGCGGGCCTCGATCCCAGGACACTGACATCATGACCTGAGCCGAAAGCAGAGGCTTTAACCCACTGAGCCACCCAGGCGCCCATGCATGTGGTTTTAAACTCAATAGCCTAAGATTGTACATTTGATGTATAAAGTAAAAAAGAAAGCAACAGGTATTTCTTTGGAAGTGAGTGGTAATTTTTTTTTTGAACCTCACTTGTACTTTGATTATGCCTGCCTGAGGTGGCTGCTTGTTTTTTCATGTAGAAAACTATTCTTTGACAATTCTTTGGCTGTTGTCCTAAACTTTTATATTCACCCTTTTACATGCATTTTAATTTTCAGATTTTTGGGGGTCCTACTTAGGAACTAATTTAGTAAGGTTTATAAGTTGATGAATATACACAAACTGAAATTAGATGTTGTTAAAAATCCTTTGTAGAATCAGTCTTAAGCATGATCTTCAATATATTATGAGCTCCATGAAGGCAGGCATTGTTATCTTTTTGCTTACTGTTCTAGCTCCAGTGCCTAGACTAGTTCCTGGCATGTAGTAGGCAATAAACCGTGGTAATGAGTGAAATGATATAGAAAGTACAATATATTCCATCGAACCTGATTTTTACTTCTGCACTTCAGGAATTTGTATTTCTTAGGCATCTGAGTGAAGTAGCCTTTATTTGCCTCACCTTCCAAGGGGAAAGGGCAGCAAGCGGTTGAGTCTCCCCTGACTCTTTATAACCTGATTCTATGTGTATTCAGAGAATCATATATAATAAAGGTAACACGTGTAATATGGCCTAACATAGGCATCCAAGATGTTGGGGTAGGTGAATTGGAGTGAAGGAAAGGAAATGTTTCCTTCCACCCCAGCAACAACAAAAGCATTCACTTTTTTCCAGTGGTTTGCTCCAGTGAATTGGAGTGTGAATAGGATGAGGAAGAAATAAAATAATCTGAATCCTAGAAGGACTTTTGAGAATTAGGGAGATGGGGTTAAACAGTCTTCTAAAGACTGAGTGGGTAACTTGACCTGTTTTATGATTTATTTTCTTTTCATACTGTAATATATTTTTCAGAATTCATGTGCCACTGACAATATTGAAAATGGGAGAGATAAGCTTTTGAGAGTAAACATCATCTTAGCATATTGCTCTCCTCTGTGAATCCATTACCTTTTACAAACAGGGCTCTGTGAGGACTGAGCCTGTGGTATTGCAAATGAGTGAACTCTACTTGGGTGACATATTTGGAAAAGGAAGTGTGAAGCCCTACATTTAAGGGTGAGTCGATGAGAGGCAAGATCCCGGAGAAAAGCGTTCTGGGTCTGTGGAAGGATTTACACAGAGGGCCCAAGATAGGAGGATGTGTGTTTTGTTCAGGCAGTAGCAGGTAGACCAGTGTGCCAGGACCAGAAACTACATGTCCCGTAAGGAGGGAAATTATACCTAGATAGGAGGCTACAAAAGCAGGAAAGGTGTGGACAGTCAAGGGCCCTAAAGGCAAAGTTTTTGTTTTATTCTGTGGTTTAGGAGCAACCAACAAAGACTTTGGACAGGGAAGTGATAGGATAAGAGCTGTATCTTAAGGAAATAATTCTAGGGGGAAGGAGTATGGATAATTAATTAGGAGGGAGCAGTTTATGTCCATATGATTTTGTTTAATGAACAAAAGGACACATAAGTTGGATTGCTGTGTCCAGTGGAGGCCTGCCCCAGTTAGCTAGCATCCCTTGTTCCTCTACTCAGAGGAGCAAGAGCTATGAGGACGGGCTCTGACCAGGCCAGCGGGAGGGTTCGGCTTCTTGGTTTGGGTTTGGAGACCTTGAGTGTGGTGTTTGTCTCAGCTCGTGTTTCTTTGTTTTTAAGATTTTATTTATTTATTTGACACAGAGTGAGGGAGAGATTACAAGTGGGCAGAGAGACAGGCAGAGAGAGAGAGGAGGAAGCAGGCTCCCCGCTGAGCAGGGAGCCTGATGTGGACCTCGATCCCAGGATGACCTGAGCCGAAAGCAGAGGCTTTAACCCACTGAGCCACCCAGGCACCCTCAGTTTGTGTTTCTTGATAGTAGGGGAACACCTGGTCTGCACTGACTGGAGGAGCCAAGACAGAAAGGTCCCAGGGTCCCTGTTCGGGTTCAAAGACCTGGAGAACAAGAGGTGTTTTGTTCATACCGTATTCCGTGGTCCTTTGTGTTTTGTCCCTTTTGTTCCTGTCAACCTTCAGCAAAATTTGTTTGAGGGATCTGCCTTGCCTTTCTTATGAGTTATTAAGAATAGAGTTCTTTTCCACACGTGGGCCAGACTCACCCTGGAGTAGCAGGATCTTCTCAGTGAAGGGTTAGTGCTGGTGGTGGTCCGGCCCTTGGATCCAGTTCTTCCTCTAGTGCTCATCCTGGTCACTTCTTGGGGGTCACTGTTCATGTCTGGCTGAGAAATCACAAAGTTAACTACGATTAGGGCAGTGGTGGTCGGAGCACAAAGGAAGACCAGGTTTTGCAAACATGTTGATGGCACTCTGAAGGATTTAGGAGGAAGGGAGAAGAGAAGAGAGTTTGGCAGTTTGGGGATTGTGTGCTTAGGGAAACGATGCCGCGGCTAACAGATGGGGTCACAGGAAGAGGAACAGAGTTCCGTGGGAAGGTGCTGCATTCAGTTTGAATTCTGGATGGGTGACTTTTACCCAGTGTTGTGTAGTTATTACCTGGAAGTTTCAGAATTAGAATCTAGGTTTCCTGAATGCGAGCAATGTTTTTTCCATTATACTAAGACATATGTTACATGAAATAAAATGTACTTGTTGAGTTTTAGATGGTGGTTGCATCTCTATGTGCAGTTGTCAATAGGCAGCTGTAAAAGGAGCTGGAGTGAAAAACAGAATAAATGTAGAAATTTGTTTTGGGAGTTATGCATATATTTAGAGGGCGTAATTGGAGCTATGTGAAGGGTAAGTTCACCCAGAGAGATTTGGCGTGTGGGGTATTATTGGAAACAGCCATAGGGATGTTTTCTTGAAGAAAAAAGGAAATTATCTAGTAAGGCTGAAGAAAAGGAAATGGGCAGCAAGGATATTCAATTTTTTTTTTTTAAAGAAGGTTTGTAGTAATGAAGAGGAAGGCATAGATTGTGAGCTAGGACGTAATGAACAGGTGAAAAAAGTTTTTACTTTTTAAGAGCAGACATGCCCAGCGACAATGGATGGAGAGGGAATAGTTAGATATGAAGACAGAGAATAGTTGAGTTTGGATCAACAAATTGATCATGAATGAGTAGAACTGGGGTGATTGGCGTGGTGCTGGCTACTAGCCATACAAAGCAGTAAATGTGGTCCTGCCTTTGGGAAGTCTGCTGCTACTAGAGGACAGGAGCAAGAATGACACAAGAAGAACTGATCTCCTGAGTACTACATGTCAGGGAATGTACTTGACATGCATTGAATCATGTAGTCCAAACGACACCCCTGTGAGGTACTTATCATCGTCATCATCCACCTTGCGAAGGAGAGGAAGCTGAGGCGCAGTCACTTGTCCAACATCTTTAACAACTAGTCAGCCAAGGAGCCATAATTTACACCCAGGCCATAGCACTGCACCTCTACGCATTGTGTGAAAAGATTATTGAGTACAATATAAAGAGAGACAGAAGAACAATGTACTAAAGTAGCACAGAGGAAAGAGGAGTTAAATTTTTCTGGCAAGGGATAGAGTAGGGCAGGGAAGATCTCAGAGAGGGATGGGTCCTGATGTAGGAACCCACTGTCGTGACCAAAATGTAGAACCCACGGTGGTACGAGGTGTGTATGTATGTGTTACTGTTTCACCTAGTAATTTACACAGCCTTCATCTCTGATCTTTTTCTGCCCCATCCTAATCACAGAGGACACCCCCATTTGATTTTATCCATTTCTGCGAACCATTAAGATGCTTTTTAAAAAATCCGATAGAACGGAGGTGCCTGGGTGGCTCAGTTGGTTGAGCTCCAGATGCTTGGTTTCGGCCTGGGTCATGATCTCAGGGTTGTGCGATCGACCCCGCGTTGGGCTCTGTGCGCAGTGAGGAATCTGTTTGAGAGTCACTCTCTCCGTCTGCCCCTTCCCCACTCGTTATCTCTCTCTCTCAAATAAATAAATATTTACAGAAAATATGATAGAACTGGGTTATTCTTTGAGCAATTATCAGTTCTGCCCATCAAAACTATCATTAAAGTAGTTTATGACTTGAATATAACATATACGTATCTGTCTGCCTACCTACCTACCTATTTATCTATGAGTTCAAAGAACTAACAGAAATCTGAGAACTTCCTATGCATTGGGGATCCATGTTATCTCTGGAGAAGAACCAGGGAATTTGACAGGTCAATTATCAAAGATATAATTGAAACTCTCGGAAATGAGCAGATATTTTGCAGAGAATGGTTAATAGCCCTTCGTGAGATAAATATATGTAGTAAATATATGACTCCTGGTTATATGTGGCTAGTCTACCAGATCTGAGCTTCACCCCATTTCCCATCCCATTGTTGGCTATACCGCTGACCCCCAGCTTCTACCTCCGCCAATGGCAGTCTTAGACTGGAAACACCAGGGAGAGCAACAGTTTCGTGAGACTCAGGCCTGGCATGAGGTTGTCTGTTTTATACATTAGTTACGAGTTTAACAAATTAACATAGCGTTTAGTGGTTTATTTTAGGCCACATCAAAATGCCTGTACATCAAAATAGTCATGTCATTGTGGCCTTGTGGGAAAGTGGTTACATCAGAACATCATGTGTGGGCAAAGGGATTATTCTTGGAAGTGAGTAGGGGTGTTTGATAAGGAAAGAAGTAAATTCAGAATTGAAAAAGTAGATTTTTTTTTTTATCCCTTTACAACGCAGTTTTTATATACCACTCACAGGTATAGGCAAGGACTCATCCGGCTCAGACAAGAGGCCTTTCCATGTTTCTGTCTCTGGTAGAAAACCTGAGCATTAGGCATGACACCACTGCCACCCAGTGGTAATCTGTTGTAATTCACCGTATTTTATGAAAAAAGTATGTCTGATGTTGATAGGGCATGAACATTTTGTACATTCTCCTTTAAATGTGTAATAGCACTTTATAAAAATCATGTA